>CM056600.1:318617-550041 GCA_029721355.1 Tegillarca granosa | reverse complement strand
ACAAATACCAGCACCAATAGCTACACTTGCTGATGTTCCAGAATGATACTCTGTATGTGATACTTACTTAGCCTCTTAAAACTAAGGCACAAATACAGCACCAATAGCTACACTTGCTGATGTTCCAGAATGATACTCTGTATGTGATACTTACTTAGCCTCTAAACTAAGGCACAAATACCAGCACCAATAGCTACACTTGCTGATGTTCCAGAATGATACTCTGTACGTGATTACTTACTTAGCCTCTAAAACTAAGACACAAATACCAGCACCAATAGCTACACTTGTGATGTTCCAGAATGATACTCTGTATGTGATACTTACTTAGTCTCTAAAACTAAGGCACAAATACCAGCACCAATAGCTACACTTGCTACTGTGATACTTACTTAGCCTCTAAAACTAAGGCACAAATACCAGCACCAATAGCCACACTTGCTGATGTTCCAGAATGATACTCTGTAGTGATACTTACTTAGCCTCTTAAAACTAAGACACAAATACCAGCACCAATAGCTACACTTGCTGATGTTCCAGAATGATACTCTGTACGTGATACTTACTTAGCCTCTAAACTAAGGCACAAATACCAGCACCAATAGCTACACTTGCTGATGTTCCAGAATGATACTCTGTACGTGATACTTACTTAGCCTCTAAAACTAAGGCACAAATACCAGCACCAATAGCTACACTTGCTGATGTTCCAGAATGATACTCTGTACGTGATACTTACTTAGCCTCTAAAACTAAGGCACAAATACCAGCACCAATAGCTACACTTGCTGATGTTCCAGAATGATACTCTGTACGTGATACTTACTTAGCCTCTAAAACTAAGGCACAAATACCAGCACCAATAGCTACACTTGCTGATGTTCCAGAATGATACTCTGTACGTGATACTTACTTAGCCTCTAAAAACTAAGGCACAAATACCAGCACCAATAGCTACACTTGCTGATGTTCAGAATGATACTCTGTACGTGATACTTACTTAGCCTCTAAAACTAAGGCACAAATACCAGCACCAATAGCCACACTTGCTGATGTTCCAGAATGATACTCTGTATGTGACGTGATACTTACTTAGCCTTTAAAACTACGACACAAATACCCGCACCAATAGCTACACTTACTGATGTTCCAGAATGATACTCTGTACATGATACTTACTTAGCCTTTAAAACTAAGGCACAAATACCAGCACCAATAGCCACACTTGCTGATGTTCCAGAATGATACTCTGTACGTGATACTTACTTATCCTCTAAAACCAAGGCATAAATACCAGCACCAATAGCTACACTTGCTGATGTTCCAGAATGATACTCTGTATGTGACGTGATACTTACTTAGCCTCTAAAACTAAGGCACAAATACCGCACCAATAGCCACACTTGCTGATGTTCCAGAATGATACTATGTACATGATACTTACTTAGCCTCTAAAACTAAGGCACAAATACCGCATCAATAGCCACACTTGCTGATGTTCCAGAATGATACTCTGTACTTGATACTTACTTAGCCTCTAAAACTAAGGCACAAATACCAGCACCAATAGCTACACTTGCTGATGTTCCAGAATGATACTCTGTACATGACTGTCTAATGTCTGTTGTTGTCTAGAAAGAAATAATACATCATCCATACAGACAAAGCTCTTAATCTATAAAACTGTGTTAGAAGCTTGGCTTTCAGATTTTGTTCTTTTTAGTTCATCGAACATTTGTTTTATATGTTGCAGTATTTTGAATCCTCATTAGAATTGAAACTATTGTTTTCAAAAATGTAAATTTTCCAATACATTTTGTTATATAATATAAACAAGAGGTCCATGGGCCTTAACGCTCACCTGGGGAAATGTTAAAAAACTTGCAAAGAACTTAATTACAAAAACTTTACAAAATTCCTCAAGTATGGAAATCCGGCAATAATTAATCAGAAATATCTAGTCACATTTCATTTATAAAAAAGCTTATATGCATGATTTAAATAGTATAATGAATAATTTCCAAATAATGATTTTGACCTTTGAACATACAAACTTGAACCTTATATCAAAATGGTCGTAATATAAATACCTACAATATTCTAATATACATACTTGTACAAAAAGTTAATGCTTTTCAAGATAATTTACAATATCAGTCTTCTTCTACAGCTATGACCTTGACCTTTGAACATATGACCTTGAACCATATATAAAAATGACCGTCATATCAATACTTACAATATTCTAATATATATGCCTATACAGTTCATAGTTTAAAGAAAATTAACAATTTCAGTCTTCTTCTACAGATATGACCCTGAACTTTCAACATATGACCTTGACCCATATATCAAAATGATTATCATATCAATACCTATATATTCTAATATACATGCCTATACAAAAAGCTTATAGTTTTCAAGCTAATGCACAATTTTAATATTCATAAGCCAAAAAATAACATTTTAGGAACAAAAACTCCTACATAGATTATCATATAGTTACGAAACTTTGTACCTTTTTAAAATTTTCATGGGGAATATTTTAACAATGTTTTGAATTCATATATTTCTTAATATTTGCAAGAAAATTGTCTTAAACTGCATAAATCACAAATAAGGTCATGACCTTGACTTTAACCTTGACCCTTTTTTCAAGGTCATTTCAAGAAAAAGTCAAAACTGAAAACCCCATGCCATTATCTGTTCAAATAGTCAAGATATAACAATTTGAAGCCATATTACGAAATTTTTTTAATTAAACGCAAAAACGTTTGACCCAATTTTCGACCTAATTTCCCAAAATGAACAAACTATAGGGTTAAGGCCCTAGAGAAGCCAAATATCACATCAGATTTTTTCTCCCATCATTGGTTTCCTAGAAGATGATTTTTTAAGATTTTTGCACCCCTAGGTCACATTGACCTAGTTTTCTTAGCCATGGCAACACCATAAACAAATCTGAATTGCACCGGCCAATACATGCTTCTGACCAAGTATCATTGAAATCTGTTTAGCAGTTTCGGAGGAGAAGTCGAAAATAGGTTTTAACGACACATGCACGTCACAATCTCTCTCTCTCTCTCTCTCTCTCTCTCTCACACACACACACACACACACACACACACACACACACACACACACACACATACATGGTTTGTGCCTATACAGTGCAACTTCCGAATACCGGCCTCGTATGGGACCGAGGAATTTGGCCGGTTTTCAGAGGGGCCGGTATTTAGAGGGCCTTATAAATCCGGTAGTCCGATCCGGTCCGAATCTCTTCCATTTCAGAAATTTATCAAACGGTGTATTGACAAAATACGTAAATGTCAATACATTCTCATAAGCATTGATCGTACCTGTAATTCTTGAACTTAACAAGTACCTAGTAAATAAACCCCAAAAAGCTTACAAACTGGCAGATTATTACAAACAACTGTACGATATCCAAAACGGATACACGTGTGCTGCTTGTGTTAGTCAGGCATACAAGTTACTGTTTCCGGTTGAAAATGAAACAATTTATTTTTCAAAATATTTTTTTATTAATTGTTCAGGCTAGTTACAACATATGAAGCAAAAATATTATCCAAATCACTTAAAACGAGGACCGATTCGTGAATTACAAGCCTGTCCTGTATCTCTAGTGACCGGTTTCCGGGTCGTGGTGACTGGAATGTTTTAATATTAAATAGTAATAGTATTGTTTAAAAAGTGTGTAGAGCGGGTGCGGGTATATTCGGACACTTAAGCGGTAATCAAAATTAACAACACAACGACTGTTGTTGTAAATACATAAATGCACAGGTCGATTTCTATTTATAACTGTGGGGTAACCCCAACACAAAAACTGTCGAGATACAGCGCCATCTAGTGAAAGGAGAATGCATTTGACACCGGTATCGTCGTGTGTAATCGGACACATTCTGGTCTGATCGGACAGGCTGTCGACACTAATCGGACACTTGTTGAATTTTTAAAAAAATAATCAAACCTAATGAACAATGATAAAACAACTTTTTTCAGTTAGTTTTTAAAACTCAGGGTGATAAAAAGGATGCGTTCGGTGTTTCACCTAAGTTAAAATTCGCCGTTTTTATGACTAGATATCAATAACTTACAGAACATGAACAAAAATAAGTGTTTCATTAATAGCTTTGTTGAATTAAAGAAATTAAAACTAGCAGTAATCGCATTCAAAGTACATCTCCTCAATTTCACTTTCACTTAGCGACAACAAGTCAATTGATGTGACACATGCCCTATGTAACCATCTTGGACATTTGTTACATCCGATCCAGTTGGAAGGCACATCATCATCAGGACCATCACATTTGAAACATTTTTCCCTGTTAATAATATGACTTTCAGTTTCATCGGTATCTGAGCCAATACTTGTGTTTAAAGAGTCAGAGTCAGAATCTGTGTCAATTTCTATTCTTGGACGCTTAGATTTTCTCCTTTCTTTAGATTTCTCTTTCTGATGGTCTTCTTCTTTTTTCTTTTGTTCTCTTTGTTTCCTTTTCTCCTCTTTCTCTTGTTGTTTTTTTAGTTTTTCTATTTCTTTTTTCTTTCTATTTTCTTCTCTAGCTTGTTTTCTTTTTTGTTTTGCTTTTTCTTCATCCTCTTTCTTTTGCTTCTTCTCCATTAGTATTTGTATAAATTTGTCTCCTGATATAGCTTTCGGTAGTGGTTGTCTCTTTATTGTTGTTTTGCGTTGCTTAATATGTGGCAATTTTAACACATCTTCAAATGCAGGTGAGACACTGTTTTGATCTCTTAATGGCTGCACTGCATTTGAAGATTGATAAGAAGTGAAAGTGTTAATTGGCGATAATACTGTATTTGAAGGTTTCTGATTGCTACTGATTTCCGACTCATTCTCTTTATTGTCATTACTAGTACACAGCTGTTCAGATTCTGTCTGGTTTGATGGTAACGTTGCTGTTGAGGTTGATGGTAATGTTATGGTTGAAGTTGACGGTAATGGTTCTGTTGAAGTTGATGGTAATGGTGCTGTTGTGGTTGATGGTAATGCTGTGGTTGAAGTTGATGGTAAAGGTGACGTTGAGGCTGGTGGTAATGGTGACGTTGAGGCTGGTGGCAATGGTGATGTTGAGGCTGATGGTAATGGTGATGCTGAAGATGACGGTAATAGACATTTCCCTACTTGTGCAGATCCTGGAATGGCTTCAGAAGTTGACGTAGGCTGTGCAGACTGTGTCCCAGAAAAAATCCTACTAGGTTCCATCTTTACGGTTTTTAAAACTTGAGATACATCAAATGGGAATAAACCACTGTCTCTAAAACCTTTTACAGCTATTTCAATATTGGAGGATTGCTCCCAAGCTTTTCTAAAAACACTGGCAAAAGTAGGCTTTGTTACTGTTTCACCTATGTGCTCAATCTGAAAGTCTCTCACGGCCTGCCTCCATTTCTCTTTTAAAGAACTAAACAGTTTTAGATCACACGGCTGCATCAAATGAGATGCATGCTCAAGAAGACAATATAGGATTATATCATTTTCTCTGCACAAGGTACTGACCTCCAATGACAAATGGGTAGAATGGCCGTCTACAAAAAGAACCAGAGGCTTCTTTACTCCTCTTATGTTGACTTCTGGTATGAAGATATCTCGCAGCCAGGTTGTAAATAGTTCCGAATCCATCCACCCTGTTTCAGATCGACCAAAAGCAGCATCTTCAAAACCATCTAAAGGATTATAGCTGAATCTTTGCCCTGGGAAAACAATCATGGGTTTAATATAGTGACCTGCTGCACTCATTGAAGCTAAAACAGTAATCTGAGTCTTATCTGAAGCCGAAAAACTATAAACATTGGACTGTCCTCTTGGTGCCAATACTTTCCCACTTTTAGGACACATAGGAAACCCGCTTTCATCTGCATTATACCATCTTGTAGGGTCTTTAAATATACTATCATCCTTAACTTCTTCATCCATGTACTTCTTGAAATTGTTGAACCAATGGTTAACCTTTTCTGGAGATATAATGGCCCTTTCCTTGGCTAGTTGCATTGTCGTTCTCATGGATAACTCTGGGTGCCTCTTTACAAACGCATAATACCAATCTTTGCCCGGCCTGTTATCAGTGAAAGGATTGGGTCTACCGTCCTTGTCCAGAATATTTTTGACAGTGGTGAGCAGTTCCTGTTTAGTTCGACCAAATCCAATACGGGACATTTCACTTATCCACCCAACTAATCGAGTTTCTTCTGCTTCTGTTAAAATTGTTCTTTTAGATGGTTTAATTGGCGTTTTGTAATTCACTTTATCACTAAGTGTAGATCGAGGAATTCCATATACTTTAGATGCTTTTCTTAATGATATCTGTTGTGCCTGTATCATCTGGACAGCAAGTTCAACTCTACTCTGTGAATAATTCCTTTTCAGGGACAGTTGCCGACTCATTTTCCTCCTATCATAAATAAAATACAGGTAGATAACTATTTTATTAATGCAATTTTCGTAGAATATTTGTCAACTTTCCTTAGATTCGGTTCAAAGAACTCTAGCACTCCAGATCTAAATAGCATTCATTTTTTTTTCAACTGACCTATGGATACTCCATTGTGAATTATCAATAAATATAGCTTTTATTTGGTATATGACATGCATTTTGTTGTAAATAATTTTCATTGTTTATTATATTATGGGAGAAATGTAAAAAATAATTCTTTGTCCGATTACGCCAGAAAACCCATTTTATTGTCGGCACAATTCGGACACCCTCATTACTACAATGGTATATCTCCGAACGCAACCTTTATTTATCTGAATGTGACCTTCCATTCAAGAGGATTGTGCTATATTTAAATAACTACGTCATAAATATATCCTGTGATATTATTGGCTTAAATAGCAACTAGTCATCACTTAGCGCATGCGTAAGCTAAACTTGAAGGAATGCACTTGATGAAATAAACATAGAAATACTCACGTTGTATGGTTCTCAAGCATCGGTAAAGGCGGTCAAACGAGAAAGGAAGTACATCGCTCCATTACCTGCGCATGCTGCACCAGATCTCTGCAGCAACCATGTCATAATTTTATTGGATATAAAGTGTCCGGTTACCCCCGATAGTCCGAATATACCCGCACCCGCTCTAAATAATAATAAAAAAAAAAACCAGAAAATAATGATGTTTTAAATAAAAAAAAATATTTCTTAATATATTTTGCATTGCGCGGGTGATATAAACATTATAATAAAACGTTTTCATCATATTCAAGTGAGGGGTACTTGACTGGTAAAAACCTCGAAATAAAGAAATTAAAACCATCAGAAAGACAATAATTGCAATAATTAGATTATCGAACAATAAAAGAAACAGATTAAAATTAATTCAATTATTTATTCAAGTATATCTGAACAGGTAATCCTGTCTACCAGTACAATGATGAGCGCATTACAATACCGTTGTTTTTTCAGTAATCGGATTAGCAGCTGTCCGTTACGGTTCATTGATGCATTGCGACTCCCAAAGGCCGGTTTTCGGAAGTAAATTATTAAGATGTTACATGATTTCGGCACTTAAAAAAGGCCGGTATTCGGAATTCAGAGGGACCGGTTTATGGAAGTTTATTTTAATATAAACAAAGAAGGATAAATTCGGGACCGGTCTGGCGTGTTCGGTATGTGGAGGTGATCGGTTTTTAGAAGGGCCGGTTTTCGGAAGTTGCACTGTATATTATCTATAAATATGATTGATCTATAGCCAACATGCTTAGAAGTTCAGTATTGATGGGTTCAGTCATTTAAGTTTATGTATCATGATTCTATACATAATGGAGTGTATTTACAAGCCATTTTTCTTCACTATTTCCACTCCCAGCTGCCGTGGCAATTGTTGATGAGCAGCTTTCTGAAAACCAAGGAACTTTGTTACTTTTGGAGACTCCACTTATCGATAACGTGTATATACTATTTGTGTAGCCATCACAGTTACAGTTATCATTATGATTTCCTCCATTACCTGACGCCCACACAAAGATATTTCCTAATCCATTCCTGCCCTATGCAATGATAAAAATATTTATTATAAGGTTAAATAGGTAGAACAAATCTGCAACTGAAAAAAAAAATGTTTGGCAACAGCCAAGTCAACAATAAATGATAAAATAGTCTAGTAGCACAAGATAATTGGACCAATAATTATAACAGACTTCCCAATTTGGAATTTGGACAGGTACTGGAATTAATATCCAGTAATGTTGTGAGAGTAACATTAAGACTTATCCTCCTTATATTACAACCAAAGGTCCATATTTGAAAAATAGCATGCCTTATTTAAAAAAAAAATGAACGAACTTGGTCGTATTTATAATCCATCAAAAATTGAGCAGGCATCTAATACTTTTTTTGGTTGAAAAATATACTTTTGTAAGTTTTGTTACAAATAGATAATTTAATTTTTTCAATTATTATAATTTTTTCAAGAAAATATAAGTTTGGTTCCGAAGTTGGCAATAACAAAAGCTGGTCAATACTTACAAGACTTTAAAAACAAATGTATATAACATTGAAAATAAAATTAACAACTTCAATATATATATATATATATATATATATATATATATATATATATATATATATATATATATATATATATATATATAGCCAATATTACCGTATTAATTGCATTTTCAAAAGCTTTCCATGTCAAAGGACCGGGTCCATCTACTGTTCGTCCATTATCAGTTGGACCCCAGCTCGCACTATATATATCTATATAATCTTGTCTGAAACTTAACGACTCTGCCTCCACAGCATCAGTGACGTCACCATCTAACATACGAATACCTTTAAATAAAATTGTCAAATAAAACACTATTTACGACTCACTTCAGAAAAACGTAACGATTTTTACTATTTATTGGCATGTAATTCTACATAACCAATTGACAATTTCAATAACTAATATGTAAAAGGAATTTGGACTAAATTATTTACTGTAATGTATGCGGATGATGATATTTATTTAAGCTATAAATCAATGTAAACCTACCGCCAATACTGGCATTGAATGCCACACCGATTGCACATTCATTGTTATTTGCTACAGCGGCGACTACACCTGCACAACGTGTACCATGCCTAAAAAATGATTGACTCAAACATAATGTCATATATAGGTCACTTTAGTAGCATATAAGGTTTTTTTAAAAAAAAAATATATATATATATAGTATAAATTATTGAAAAGTCAACGTAATACGTATATTGAATTTGCACAAAGTAACTCGTGTAAAGCACCATTTACAATTTATCAATGTCTAGAAGGATCTTGCTATTGAAAGTCTTTAACCGTGAAAGAATGACCGATTATATTCCTGTAAAATCCACAAATAAAAACGATGTAAATTCTAACATACGGAAGTATTGAAAGTGGTGACTATTTTCTTAATAAACAGATTTACATTATAAATTGTCACTAAAAGAATACTTTTTTTGTATTTAGGACTATATGATTAAACCTGCCTGTTAACATCAGAGTAATCGTATCTGGGTGTAGGGTCTAGATCATGGTCATTAACATCATAACTGGCTTCAGCGTCCTGCAAGGAAGAAAACACTTTTTCATCAACGTTTTTTAATAATTAGAAAAAATATGAATTGTCATATGTACTTTTAACGCAGAATTAAAAGTCCCAACCAGCAACAAAAGATATTTTCTCTAGCATGGCTATAATAATATTGCTCAAGGCTCCAGCCATCCCACGTGTTCTACAACAATTAATCAATCATTCTTATTTTTACTAAATAATGAACAAACAACCTTTGCTTACGTATTTCAGTGAAATGTATTCTACAGGTCTTGTAAAATAAACAACAAAACATAAATCAGGTTTATCCTATAAATCTCGCAAAATATGTAAATTTGGTGTTTTTGTCATTTTCGCCTAAATATCTAAATAAATAATAAAGGATGCTCCAGGAAATTGAGAAATATTTTATGGACGTGATCTTATAATAAAACTAAATAGTTTATCAACTTCGGTTTTATTGAATATGTTCATCTAGTTGGTCATTATAAAATCGTCGATCCATTTACAGATGTAAGTGTATCCCATAACAAGCAGCTCGATGTCCCCTAGCATTACAAATAAAGCAGTATTTGAACACACGCGAGTGACGTGTGTGTATACGTGGAGAACCACGCTTTAAGGAAGGTAGTAAAAGGTTATTATTTGAATAAAACAGTAAACAGTTGTATCTAAAAACGGAAATCAGCAGTATAATTGTTTGAAGTTCTTACGTAATTTTGTTTTAAATCAGCATGGTTTATTTCAATCCCGTCATCCACAACTGTTACTACCACACCCTTACCGGTATATCCAAGTGTCCACGTATCTCTGATACGCATATTATAGTCACTATCGCCATTCTGAATACAAAAAAGACAGCATTACTAATTTTCGCCCATAGATAGATATAATTCCAACTTATCCTAATGTTTTCTTCATCGAAAAATAAAATAAAATAAAATGTTTATCTGTGACATTACGGGTAAGTGTACTAGCACTTTACGGGTAAGTGTACTAGCACTTTACGGGTAAGTGTACTGGAACTTTAAGGTAAGTATACTAGCACTTTACGGGTGAGTGTACTGGCACTTTACGGGTAAGTATACTAGCACTTTTCGGGTAAGTGTACTGGCACTTTACGGGTAAGGGTACTGGCACTTTACGGGTAAGTGTACTGGCACTTTACGGGTGAGTGTACTAGCACTTTACGGGTAAGGGTACTGGCACTTTACGGGTAAGTGTACTGGCACTTTACGGGTAAGTGTACTATAGCACTTTACAGGTAAGTGTACTGGCACTTTACGGGTAAGTGTACTATAGCACTTTACAGGTAAGTGTACTGGCACTTTACAGGTAAGTGTACTAGCACTTTACGGGTAAATGTACTGGCACTTTACGGGTAAGTGTACTATAGCACTGGGTAAGTGTACTGGCACTTTACGGGTAAGTGTACTAGCACTTTAACGATCGACGTGAGCGCGCACTTGCAGATCAGAAACACTTACTTCACCTTATCTACCACAATTACTGTGTTTACATAAATCCATTAGATTTATTAGTATGTAATTCTCTACTCACTAGCAGCTTAACTTTTAATGGGACGCAAAACAATATTCCACCAACCAGTAGGTTTTTCAAAAACAAAACTAGGCATTTTATGAACTACTCTTATCTTATTGTAAAAAGTAGAACAATAAAATTTATAATAACCAAAAAATGAAATCGCTTTGTTTGTATTTTTTTTTTTTTTTTTGCTGGAATATACG
Organism: Tegillarca granosa; assembly: GCA_029721355.1. Lineage (NCBI taxonomy): Eukaryota > Metazoa > Mollusca > Bivalvia > Arcoida > Arcidae > Tegillarca > Tegillarca granosa. The sequence continues at coordinate 538,725 of CM056600.1, read as the reverse complement.
TCATTAAACATTGTTATTGACGGACATTACTACGTATAATAAGTGCGGTTTGTTCTTTTACCAATTCCTCCTCTACAGTACAGGTTGATTACTGTATTTGTCATTATGTATAAATAACGAACAGAGATTATCAACTTACCAAGTACCACATATTTTTCCATTTAGGATCGTTTGGAAAGTTTGGACTTGAGTATAAAGTATTAAATTCACGTTTTTCAGTGTTCATTGATCTGGATACTCTTCTCTTTACTATCTGTTGTTCTGTCCATAAAACCTAGAATACATCAGATAGAAATAAAAAACGATAAATAAAGTTAACTTTTCTATCATATTCTGCTGTCATTGTAAGAGATGTGCTAAAAGCTACAAAAGGCTTTTGGTAATAAGGTACAAATATAACCAAGTACACTTTGTATTATACATTAATATCTCTAAAACACATAGCGTAAACATTATAGCTGATAAAAATCTGCAAATATATAAACGTAAAATTGATATTGAAAATAATTCTACAACTTAAACTATAGAAAATGTGCATTTTTTAATTTATATCCAAAAAAATTGTTTTTCAGTTGCAAATTTCTTCTATTTCAATTACAGGCAACCAAGTTAGCAGCTCAGCTACAATAGCTACGACTAGGAATGCGGCATTTTTAGACATTTATCCATACCTCTGGGTCTTCAAACAGAAGCTGATGATGTTTCGCACTGGGATGTGCTGACCTTTTTTGTACATCTTTGTGTTGGAAATGATAAACATCGGGAATAATCTACAAAAAGAATATAAAACGGTTATTTTTAGTTTTAAATGTTCGTATTAGTTATGAAATAAATTGAAAGTCGTACACTTTGACATTCAATTGTTGGGTCATAAAAAACGATTCATTACATGATAACATCTGAAAAAAAATTAAGTCACTTTTTTTTTTGTTTACAATAATTAATTTAATATGAAAATTAAACTCACAAATTTGCTAAAAATTTCTCTTCATGCTCTAAAATTGGGTTTTCGTTTTGTAAATCTAACACTTAAACAGCTGATCCGTCTGATGTATACATATCCATGTTTTATTATTTAGCAAAAAACCAAGAAAAAAGTGCATGATGAATACAGTGTTATACAAGATTCTTTTAAAAAATATTTCCTACTTGAGAAAGAAAGGAATAGCCACAAAACCGTAATATCACTGATTTTGAGTAGAACATCATTTTGCATTTTGACGTCACTGAAAAGTTTTAACATGCCGTTTTCTATTAAAACATTTCTATTTAAAAAACGCGGGATTTCTAAGTCATTTACGCGCATGATGGGCAACTGAAATGGGCAATGATGAAAGAACGGAATTTTCTCAACAGACTTCATTGTAGACGATAAGAAAGCATAGTAATGTTCTGTCTATAGTGAGTTATTAAACCACAGATACTTGTTTATATATATTCATATTTGTATTTTTTTAAATTCTAAATCTTCTATCTTTATTATGTTTATGTATATAATTTTACTCTTTGAAACTTATATCGTTTTACATTGAAATGTTAATTTAAAAAAAAAAGCTTTTTTAAAGAAAATAAACATTCTAAAAATGTTCGTGTACTGCACTTAATCATCAAGAATAAAGATAATTTATAACAAACCAACAGTTGTGATAAAATACAAATCCAATACGATAACAGATCCGGGTTTTATAACATCAAAATTGGTCATTTAATACTGGATTTTATCTCTGTCAATCAACTGAAGAAATAAATTATTTACTTTGTATATTTGTTTATCTACTGATGAGCAAGTTTACAGGTAAAGTTACCATTTCTAAAAAAAATTATCATCAAGTCGCGAGCTTAAGTCCAATATCAAATTAAATGATTAAAGAACTTTTATGTTGTTAAAGTAATATCGATGTAATCTAAATCTTCTTTATCAATACATTTTTATTTTAACAATGTTATGGCATATTTTTGTCTAAGGAAAGATAAAACGTAAAAATTAGGTGAGCAATTCAGATACTTAATAATATTTTTAACTAAAATGTCTGGTGTGGCAAAGAGTTTGAAAATTTGGTTTAAAGGAGCAAATACTTTTTTTCGTCAAAAGTGTAGTTAAAATTTGAATTCCCCAAAGAAAATTATATTAATAATTGTGATTTTCTTTTTCCTCTTCAACCCTTGTCAAGAGTATTTCTCTCTTTTTAGAGACTTTACAGATAAAAATAATTTTAATTTATTTAACGCCTGCATTTTCGGGCAAAATAGGAATAAATAACTCATAGTTGTTGTTATTTAATCATTGCGATTTTTTTTTACCAAGTTTAAAGAATATCTCAGAAATCAACAAATCCTTTGTCTTAATACAGAGTTTGATTTTGGTAAGATTGAACTAATTTTGTATACATTGTATATATGTACAAGCTTATGATTAATTAAAGATTTTGGAACACTTCAGTAATTACATTACTGTAGTAAGAAAATCCAAGTTTACCCACTTTACTTAGAAGTCAATGAAGAATCTAATCTATACATGTATTGCTGGATATAAAATATGAATGAAAAGCAGACATGTCCATATAAAATATTGCTGTTAACAATTAACCTCCGACCACACAGAGGATTTCAACTTTAACGGTCACGGTCAGTAAAATTGTCTTAAGTACGGACGATAATTAACCTGGTAAAATGCTAAATAAAACAATATTAAAACATTTAAAAATATATTTATCATATATATGACCATGCAGACCATGCAGTTATTTCAACATGCGTATGTCTAGGTCCATGTTTTCTTCTCTGATTCCGTTCGTTTGATGTGATAGCCGATGCGGCAAGTACGCGATGTTTATTTACAATCTAAACCGGTTGTCAACCACGAACTTCAATTTTCTTTGTTTTTGGCTAAAACAAGCACATTGTATTTTATATAAGAAAACATGCACCATCAAGCACTTTTCCTACCCTTGTAGGAAAAATCCAGTTAAGTTCTTACCGCAAATGCCATCGCCTCAATTAAAAATGCGTTTCAGAAATAAATAATTTCTAAACTTTTTACAATTGTGCTTCAACGGCAGAAAGAAAAAGAAAGACTTTTTGAAAATTGGGACAAGTACCTGTAACTTTAATTAAATCTTCTAATTGTACTATAATGCCTTTAATAATAATAATAATAATAAAATAATAATAATAATACAACAACAACAACAACAACAACAACAATAATAATAATAATAATAATAATAATAATAATAATAACAATTACAATTCTAACCACTCTACATAGCATAGAAGGATGATCCAAACAGCTTTAATATTATGGCTTTATTTTACAATTTGGGATTCCGTAAACTTTAATAATTTTAAAATATCTAACATTGAAGTAAAACGTGATAGACTAATCTTAAATGTCCATCCCACGGCAAAAGAACTCTTATGATGCTCACTACTTAGTAAATGAATTAACGCCCATTTGTGTAGTTTTGGCGGGAATTTCACGTCCTTTGAGAACTTTTAATAAATATGTACACCAAGTGAACAGATTTTAACATGGTATTCTCTTTTAAGTGCGCAAATATTTGTACAATGGTAATTTTTGTTAATGTTGTAAATAAATTGTTAAAAACTGTTCTGTTTTATAGTTTTATGAAATAACTGTAGACGCAATTTTCAAAATTGAATGACATGTTGTTAAAATTAGAATTATTATTACATCGGCGGTTGGCTAGTAAGGGTATTATCTACGTTTCTGAAAATAAATTAAAAAAAAATTAAATAAAATCTAAAACTTGATAATTGATATCATAGGGCTTTTTTGGCATAACTCATACACAACTGCGTGATGAAAATAAGATTTAAAAAATTTAATACCTACAAAAGACTGCTACTGACCTTTCCAAGATATATAAATCCGTATTTTTCCGACAATTTCCGTGCTACAGCTTCACCTCCTTTAATTTTTACTGCCCATTTATCTGTGTAATGTGTTCCAAATATAACTAAAAATTCGTTTAATATTATTAACAATAATAAAGACATCTGTGTTTCTTATACACGGTCTCCAGTAATGTTTGTTGAAGCAGCCACTAGCCGCACGGTTAAATAAATACTATTTGTAATCCAGATGGCGCTAGCATTTTTCATCCCACTTATATTTCTTTATAAAAACTCCTACTCTGAGCATGAGTCATGCCATGGTAAAGTACCATGCTGTTTTAATTTTTTAAAATTAATAATTCAAATAAGTAAATAAATCAAATAAATAAATAAAACTGTTATTAATTATTATTTGTTATTTATAACTTTTATCTACATTTAAATAACAATCAGAAACAAATTCTTAAATCCATAAGAAAGAAACAAAGTCAAAAAAAAAAAAAAAAAAAAAAAAAAAAAAAAAAAAAAAAAAAAAAGGGAATAGTCCCATGGTCAATTGTGGTGTAAAAAGAGATGCTTATACAGGGTATATATACTATTGGCAGAGCATGGCAAATTTAAGCTGATAAATCGTACAATGATAGTAAAACGTTGCAAGATTACACGAGACACACTGAACAACAGTTTCATGGTTGTAAAACACACGCAAACGGCTGCCATTCATCTAACGACCTTTAAAATCGTGCATCACTTAAATTGCGAATGCACAAAACGTTGCAAGACGTCCGTACTAATGTTCGTGCGTTGCATTGCGATAATATGGATCGCATTCGGTCGCGTCTGAATAGTGTGCATATCCACTATTTTTAGGAGACTTGATGCGACCACTAAAACACATGCAACGAATGCGAGACATCGTGCCACGTATGCGAGAGCTCGCGCGAATTTAAAACATTCCGATCGCAAAATGTTGTAAAGTGCTCGTGTGCCAATTGTGAAAGGGGCTTTAAGACTGTATACTTGATATGATAGATAGTATCGGGTGGTGGGGTGGATCTTACCATCCTGCTTGTATATAGACTACAACTAGTGGTATATACTAGTATACATGTGTATAATAAACTTTATCTAATAGGTCAACAAATACTCAAACTGTTTGTTGTACACACAATATCAATAGGATTCTAAAAACATCGTAGTAGTTTCAAAGAACATTAAAATTTATGCATCGATGGTTTTGCAGTTTTTTTGATTTTTGATAAAAGACCCAAACACATCCTGTATCATCATGTAAGTTTGGAAAATTAAGCAAAATTACAATTTTTTGTTTCCATTTGGGATATTTTAATTGATATAGAAACACCAATTGCTAAGTGGCATCGTTAAACCATGTTGGTTGTCAATAAATAATAGGAGACTTTTGTATGTCCTGCAAAATTTGATCCTTTTTTTTTCTTTGGCAAAAGATCACAGCAGTGTTGCACAAAGATTAATGACTAGAACAACTGGATCAAGTGTCATTAAATCAAACTTAAATGAAACCTACATCTGATCATGTTTCAATAAAAAGCACCAGCTTATCAAACCCGAACAACTCTTCTTTTATATGTTATTTGAACCCGTTTATAAATAAATTAATATCGCAAAGGCCATATTTCTTTAGGCATCTACACAAGGTATCCCTGTAATTCTTGCTTCAGTATAGTTCAACCCATATCATATTTGTCCATATTCTCTTATATTTAGAGGCACATCCAACTAAATGGCTAATCTATGGTAATGTCAAAAGATGGAACAAGCTGGAGTATATTCATGATTGTGGATTGTAACTTAAAGAATAAAGCAGTTAACTTTGCTATGTTGATATCAATCAAGTGTTTCAATCATCTTTGTACATTATATTACACAGAGTACATCTTAGTCTAGTCTCTGTTCCTGTCTGACTTGTCATCTTTGTACATTATATTACACAGAGTACATCTTAGTCTAGTCTCTGTTCCTGTCTGACTTAGTCATCTTTGTACATTATATTACACAGAGTACATCTTAGTCTAGTCTCTGTTCCTGTCTGACTTGTCATCTTTGTACATTATATTACACAGAGTACATCTTAGTCTAGTCTCTGTTCCTGTCTGACTTGTCATCTTTGTACATTATATTACACAGAGTACATCTTAGTCTAGTCTCTGTTCCTGTCTGACTTGTCATCTTTGTACATTATATTACACAGAGTACATCTTAGTCTAGTCTCTGTTCCTGTCTGACTTGTCATCTTTGTACATTATATTACACAGAGTACATCTTAGTCTAGTCTCTGTTCCTGTCTGACTTATCATCTTTGTACATTATATTACACAGAGTACATCTTAGTCTAGTCTCTGTTCCTGTCTGACTTATCATCTTTGTACATTATATTACACAGAGTACATCTTAGTCTAGTCTCTGTTCCTGTCTGACTTATCATCTTTGTACATTATATTACACAGAGTACATCTTAGTCTAGTCTCTGTTCCTGTCTGACTTATCATCTTTGTACATTATATTACACAGAGTACATCTTAGTCTAGTCTCTGTTCCTGTCTGACTTGTCATCTTTGTACATTATATTACACAGAGTACATCTTAGTCTAGTCTCTGTTCCTGTCTGACTTGTCATCTTTGTACATTATATTACACAGAGTACATCTTAGTCTAGTCTCTGTTCCTGTCTGACTTATCATCTTTGTACATTATATTACACAGAGTACATCTTAGTCTAGTCTCTGTTCCTGTCTGACTTGTCATCTTTGTACATTATATTACACAGAGTACATCTTAGTCTAGTCTCTGTTCCTGTCTGACTTGTCATCTTTGTACATTATATTACACAGAGTACATCTTAGTCTAGTCTCTGTTCCTGTCTGACTTGTCATCTTTGTACATTATATTACACAGAGTACATCTTAGTCTAGTCTCTGTTCCTGTCTGACTTGTCATCTTTGTACATTATATTACACAGAGTACATCTTAGTCTAGTCTCTGTTCCTGTCTGACTTGTCATCTTTGTACATTATATTACACAGAGTACATCTTAGTCTAGTCTCTGTTCCTGTCTGACTTGTCATCTTTGTACATTATATTACACAGAGTACATCTTAGTCTAGTCTCTGTTCCTGTCTGACTTGTCATCTTTGTACATTATATTACACAGAGTACATCTTAGTCTAGTCTCTGTTCCTGTCTGACTTGTCATCTTTGTACATTATATTACACAGAGTACATCTTAGTCTAGTCTCTGTTCCTGTCTGACTTGTCATCTTTGTACATTATATTACACAGAGTACATCTTAGTCTAGTCTCTGTTCCTGTCTGACTTATCATCTTTGTACATTATATTACACAGAGTACATCTTAGTCTAGTCTCTGTTCCTGTCTGACTTATCATCTTTGTACATTATATTACACAGAGTACATCTTAGTCTAGTCTCTGTTCCTGTCTGACTTAGTCATCTTTGTACATTATATTACACAGAGTACATCTTAGTCTAGTCTCTGTTCCTGTCTGACCTGTCATCTTTGTACATTATATTACACAGAGTACATCTTAGTCTAGTCTCTGTTCCTGTCTGACTTGTCATCTTTGTACATTATATTACACAGAGTACATCTTATTCTAGTCTCTGTTCCTGTCTGACTTATCATCTTTGTACATTATATTACACAGAGTACATCTTATTCTAGTCTCTGTTCCTGTCTGACTTATCATCTTTGTACATTATATTACACAGAGTACATCTTAGTCTAGTCTCTGTTCCTGTCTGACTTGTCATCTTTGTACATTATATTACACAGAGTACATCTTAGTCTAGTCTCTGTTCCTGTCTGACTTGTCATCTTTGTACATTATATTACACAGAGTACATCTTAGTCTAGTCTCTGTTCCTGTCTGACTTGTCATCTTTGTACATTATATTACACAGAGTACATCTTAGTCTAGTCTCTGTTCCTGTCTGACTTATCATCTTTGTACATTATATTACACAGAGTACATCTTATTCTAGTCTCTGTTCCTGTCTGACTTGTCATCTTTGTACATTATATTACACAGAGTACATCTTAGTCTAGTCTCTGTTCCTGTCTGACTTATCATCTTTGTACATTATATTACACAGAGTACATCTTAGTCTAGTCTCTGTTCCTGTCTGACTTGTCATCTTTGTACATTATATTACACAGAGTACATCTTAGTCTAGTCTAAGTTCCTGTCTGACTTGTCATCTTTGTACATTATATTACACAGAGTACATCTTAGTCTAGTCTCTGTTCCTGTCTGACTTATCATCTTTGTACATTATATTACACAGAGTACATCTTAGTCTAGTCTCTGTTCCTGTCTGACTTGTCATCTTTGTACATTATATTATACAGAGTACATCTTAGTCTAGTCTCTGTTCCTGTCTGACTTATCATCTTTGTACATTATATTACACAGAGTACATCTTAGTCTAGTCTCTGTTCCTGTCTGACTTGTCATCTTTGTACATTATATTACACAGAGTACATCTTAGTCTAGTCTCTGTTCCTGTCTTACTTATCATCTTTGTACATTATATTACACAGAGTACATCTTAATCTAGTCTCTGTTCCTGTCTGACTTGTCATCTTTGTACATTATATTACACAGAGTACATCTTAGTCTAGTCTCTGTTCCTGTCTGACTTGTCATCTTTGTACATTATATTACACAGAGTACATCTTAGTCTAGTCTCTGTTCCTGTCTGACTTGTCATCTTTGTACATTATATTACACAGAGTACATCTTAGTCTAGTCTCTGTTCCTGTCTGACTTGTCATCTTTGTACATTATATTACACAGAGTACATCTTAGTCTAGTCTCTGTTCCTGTCTGACTTGTCATCTTTGTACATTATATTACACAGAGTACATCTTAGTCTAGTCTCTGTTCCTGTCTGACTTGTCATCTTTGTACATTATATTACACAGAGTACATCTTAGTCTAGTCTCTGTTCCTGTCTGACTTGTCATCTTTGTACATTATATTACACAGAGTACATCTTAGTCTAGTCTCTGTTCCTGTCTGACTTGTCATCTTTGTACATTATATTACACAGAGTACATCTTAGTCTAGTCTCTGTTCCTGTCTGACTTGTCATCTTTGTACATTATATTACACAGAGTACATCTTAGTCTAGTCTCTGTTCCTGTCTTACTTATCATCTTTGTACATTATATTACACAGAGTACATCTTAGTCTAGTCTCTGTTCCTGTCTGACTTATCATCTTTGTACATTATATTACACAGAGTACATCTTAGTCTAGTCTCTGTTCCTGTCTGACTTGTCATCTTTGTACATTATATTACACAGAGTACATCTTAGTCTAGTCTCTGTTCCTGTCTGACTTATCATCTTTGTACATTATATTACACAGAGTACATCTTAGTCTAGTCTCTGTTCCTGTCTGACTTATCATCTTTGTACATTATATTACACAGAGTACATCTTAGTCTAGTCTCTGTTCCTGTCTGACTTATCATCTTTGTACATTATATTACACAGAGTACATCTTAGTCTAGTCTCTGTTCCTGTCTGACTTGTCATCTTTGTACATTATATTACACAGAGTACATCTTAGTCTAGTCTCTGTTCCTTTCTGACTTGTCATCTTTGTACATTATATTACACAGAGTACATCTTAGTCTAGTCTCTGTTCCTGTCTGACTTGTCATCTTTGTACATTATATTACACAGAGTACATCTTAGTCTAGTCTCTGTTCCTGTCTGACTTGTCATCTTTCTACATTATATTACACAGAGTACATCTTAGTCTAGTCTCTGTTCCTGTCTGACTTGTCATCTTTGTACATTATATTACACAGAGTACATCTTAGTCTAGTCTCTGTTCCTGTCTGACTTATCATCTTTGTACATTATATTACACAGAGTACATCTTAGTCTAGTCTCTGTTCCTGTCTGACTTGTCATCTTTGTACATTATATTACACAGAGTACATCTTAGTCTAGTCTCTGTTCCTGTCTGACTTGTCATCTTTGTACATTATATTACACAGAGTACATCTTAGTCTAGTCTCTGTTCCTGTCTGACTTATCATCTTTGTACATTATATTACACAGAGTACATCTTAGTCTAGTCTCTGTTCCTGTCTGACTTGTCATCTTTGTACATTATATTACACAGAGTACATCTTAGTCTAGTCTCTGTTCCTGTCTGACTTGTCATCTTTGTACATTATATTACACAGAGTACATCTTAGTCTAGTCTCTGTTCCTGTCTGACTTGTCATCTTTGTACATTATATTACACAGAGTACATCTTAGTCTAGTCTCTGTTCCTGTCTGACTTGTCATCTTTGTACATTATATTACACAGAGTACATCTTAGTCTAGTCTCTGTTCCTGTCTGACTTATCATCTTTGTACATTATATTACACAGAGTACATCTTAGTCTAGTCTCTGTTCCTGTCTGACTTGTCATCTTTGTACATTATATTATACAGAGTACATCTTAGTCTAGTCTCTGTTCCTGTCTGACTTGTCATCTTTGTACACTATATTACACAGAGTACATCATATTCTAGTCTCTGTTCCTGTCTGACTTATCATCTTTGTACATTATATTACACAGAGTACATCTTAGTCTAGTCTCTGTTCCTGTCTGACTTGTCATCTTTGTACATTATATTACACAGAGTACATCTTAGTCTAGTCTCTGTTCCTGTCTGACTTGTCATCTTTGTACATTATATTACACAGAGTACATCTTAGTCTAGTCTCTGTTCCTGTCTGACTTGTCATCTTTGTACATTATATTACACAGAGTACATCTTAGTCTAGTCTCTGTTCCTGTCTGACTTATCATCTTTGTACATTATATTACACAGAGTACATCTTATTCTAGTCTCTGTTCCTGTCTGACTTGTCATCTTTGTACATTATATTACACAGAGTACATCTTAGTCTAGTCTCTGTTCCTGTCTGACTTATCATCTTTGTACATTATATTACACAGAGTACATCTTAGTCTAGTCTCTGTTCCTGTCTGACTTGTCATCTTTGTACATTATATTACACAGAGTACATCTTAGTCTAGTCTCTGTTCCTGTCTGACTTATCATCTTTGTACATTATATTACACAGAGTACATCTTAGTCTAGTCTCTGTTCCTGTCTGACTTATCATCTTTGTACATTATATTACACAGAGTACATCTTAGTCTAGTCTCTGTTCCTGTCTGACTTGTCATCTTTGTACATTATATTACACAGAGTACATCTTAGTCTAGTCTCTGTTCCTGTCTTACTTATCATCTTTGTACATTATATTACACAGAGTACATCTTAATCTAGTCTCTGTTCCTGTCTGACTTGTCATCTTTGTACATTATATTACACAGAGTACATCTTAGTCTAGTCTCTGTTCCTGTCTGACTTGTCATCTTTGTACATTATATTACACAGAGTACATCTTAGTCTAGTCTCTTTTCCTGTCTGACTTGTCATCTTTGTACATTATATTACACAGAGTACATCTTAGTCTAGTCTCTGTTCCTGTCTGACTTGTCATCTTTGTACATTATATTACACAGAGTACATCTTAGTCTAGTCTCTGTTCCTGTCTGACTTGTCATCTTTGTACATTATATTACACAGAGTACATCTTAGTCTAGTCTCTGTTCCTGTCTGACTTGTCATCTTTGTACATTATATTACACAGAGTACATCTTAGTCTAGTCTCTGTTCCTGTCTGACTTATCATCTTTGTACATTATATTACACAGAGTACATCTTAGTCTAGTCTCTGTTCCTGTCTGACTTGTCATCTTTGTACATTATATTATACAGAGTACATCTTAGTCTAGTCTCTGTTCCTGTCTGACTTATCATCTTTGTACATTATATTACACAGAGTACATCTTAGTCTAGTCTCTGTTCCTGTCTGACTTGTCATCTTTGTACACTATATTACACAGAGTACATCATATTCTAGTCTCTGTTCCTGTCTGACTTATCATCTTTGTACATTATATTACACAGAGTACATCTTAGTCTAGTCTCTGTTCCTGTCTGACTTGTCATCTTTGTACACTATATTACACAGAGTACATCATATTCTAGTCTCTGTTCCTGTCTGACTTATCATCTTTGTACATTATATTACACAGAGTACATCTTAGTCTAGTCTCTGTTCCTGTCTGACTTGTCATCTTTGTACATTATATTACACGGAGTACATCTTAGTCTAGTCTCTGTTCCTGTCTGACTTGTCATCTTTGTACATTATATTACACAGAGTACATCTTAGTCTAGTCTCTGTTCCTGTCTGACTTGTCATCTTTGTACATTATATTACACAGAGTACATCTTAGTCTAGTCTCTGTTCCTGTCTGACTTATCATCTTTGTACATTATATTACACAGAGTACATCTTATTCTAGTCTCTGTTCCTGTCTGACTTGTCATCTTTGTACATTATATTACACAGAGTACATCTTAGTCTAGTCTCTGTTCCTGTCTGACTTATCATCTTTGTACATTATATTACACAGAGTACATCTTAGTCTAGTCTCTGTTCCTGTCTGACTTGTCATCTTTGTACATTATATTATACAGAGTACATCTTAGTCTAGTCTCTGTTCCTGTCTGACTTATCATCTTTGTACATTATATTACACAGAGTACATCTTAGTCTAGTCTCTGTTCCTGTCTGACTTGTCATCTTTGTACACTATATTACACAGAGTACATCATATTCTAGGCTCTGTTCCTGTCTGACTTATCATCTTTGTACATTATATTACACAGAGTACATCTTAGTCTAGTCTCTGTTCCTGTCTGACTTGTCATCTTTGTACATTATATTACACAGAGTACATCTTAGTCTAGTCTCTGTTCCTGTCTGACTTGTCATCTTTGTACATTATATTACACAGAGTACATCTTAGTCTAGTCTCTGTTCCTGTCTGACTTGTCATCTTTGTACATTATATTACACAGAGTACATCTTAGTCTAGTCTCTGTTCCTGTCTGACTTGTCATCTTTGTACATTATATTACACAGAGTACATCTTAGTCTAGTCTCTGTTCCTGTCTGACTTGTCATCTTTGTACATTATATTACACAGAGTACATCTTAGTCTAGTCTCTGTTCCTGTCTGACTTGTCATCTTTGTACATTATATTACACAGAGTACATCTTAGTCTAGTCTCTGTTCCTGTCTGACTTGTCATCTTTGTACATTATATTACACAGAGTACATCTTATTCTAGTCTCTGTTCCTGTCTGACTTGTCATCTTTGTACATTATATTACACAGAGTACATCTTAGTCTAGTCTCTGTTCCTGTCTGACTTATCATCTTTGTACATTATATTACACAGAGTACATCTTAGTCTGGTCTCTGTTCCTGTCTGACTTGTCATCTTTGTACATTATATTACACAGAGTACATCTTTGTCTGGTCTCTGTTCCTGTCTGACTTGTCATCTTTGTACATTATATTACACAGAGTACATCTTAGTCTAGTCTCTGTTCCTGTCTGACTTATCATCTTTGTACATTATATTACACAGAGTACATCTTAGTCTAGTCTCTGTTCCTGTCTGACTTATCATCTTTGTACATTATATTACAAAGAGTACATCTTAGTCTAGTCTCTGTTCCTGTCTGACTTGTCATCTTTGTACATTATATTACACAGAGTACATCTTAGTCTAGTCTCTGTTCCTGTCTGACTTGTCATCTTTGTACATTATATTACACAGAGTACATCTTAGTCTAGTCTAAGTTCCTGTCTGACTTGTCATCTTTGTACATTATATTACACAGAGTACATCTTAGTCTAGTCTCTGTTCCTGTCTGACTTATCATCTTTGTACATTATATTACACAGAGTACATCTTAGTTTAGTCTCTGTTCCTGTCTGACTTGTCATCTTTGTACATTATATTACACAGAGTACATCTTAGTCTAGTCTCTGTTCCTGTCTGACTTATCATCTTTGTACATTATATTACACAGAGTACATCTTAGTCTAGTCTCTGTTCCTGTCTGACTTGTCATCTTTGTACATTATATTACACAGAGTCCATCTTAGTCTAGTCTCTGTTCCTGTCTGACTTGTCATCTTTGTACATTATATTACACAGAGTACATCTTAGTCTAGTCTCTGTTCCTGTCTGACTTGTCATCTTTGTACATTATATTACACAGAGTACATCTTAGTCTAGTCTCTGTTCCTGTATGACTTGTCATCTTTGTACATTATATTACACAGAGTACATCTTAGTCTAGTCTCTGTTCCTGTCTGACTTGTCATCTTTGTACATTATATTACACAGAGTACATCTTAGTCTAGTCTCTGTTCCTGTCTGACTTGTCATCTTTGTACATTATATTACACAGAGTACATCTTAGTCTAGTCTCTGTTCCTGTCTGACTTGTCATCTTTCTATTTACAATATAAAAATAATAACTTGAATCTTGAAGTTATTAATCAGTTTCCCTTCTCCATAAGTGGAGCCATGGTGGATGAGTGGCTTAATGGCCTAAAGCATGCTTAATCTTACAAATCATATTGCCTCTTGCTTTGTAGGGTTGAATCCTGTTCATGCAAATCCTAGTCACTAGTGTGAGAAAGTTTATCAATCCGATTGCTGATGGTTGGCGGTTTCCTCCACCATCCCAGAACTCAATATAAGTGAAAGAATATTGACCAGGTCATAACACATCATAAATCTAATTCAATCCTTTGTTTTTAAAACAGATTTCTGTTTGGTAAACAATCAGCTTTTGTCCAATAAATCCTATAATAATGTGTAATGACAATATCACTAAAGTAGCATTGACCTAATGCTGACCTGAAGATCAGCATTCATCATGGTCAATGTGAATTAATTACACATATGTAATATAACAATTATAAATTATTAAAATATGTAATCACTTTACTACATCAATTATGTATTTCATATAGATAATTACAAATATATGTAAGTTTACATTTCAATAATTCAATAAATTACATTGGTCCATATTGTATACCATGATTTATATTTTCTGACATGTTTTACTAAAGTGATAAGAGAGAGAGAGAGAGAGAGAGAGAGAGAGAGAGAGAGAGAGAGAGAGAGAGAGAGAGAGAGAGATGCTGTCAATCATATCAATTGGAACTTGTTTCAATCAGAGTAAATTTAGTTGCAATCTGATGTAAGGGGACTCAAAATTCAGTTTTAAGTCTGCTTTAAGCATGATTTCACTTTTTGTGATTTATATACATTATCAAATATTGCACAATATATTTGTTCCATTATATCCATGGAATTATACAACAGAGGAAACAATGTTTAAGTTCAATGGGAGCACAATAAATAGTGTCATAATTTATAAAACAATAACTGACTTCCTCTGGACACTTGATGACAAAGCACTATTAACATATATATAAATATATAATGGATTGTGGAAAATATCTTTCAAGTATATCAGCTTAAACTGTCCAACTGCTTCTGTATTGATTCTAACTGAAAACAACAAAAAATTAAAAAATATTAATAATATCAAATAACAATATTAATAATATAATATTATTTCAACTAATTTATATTTTATATACCTTTATACCTGAATACCACTACATCTGTTAATAAATATGTTTTAAAGTGTTTATGTGATTAAGAGTTTTTAAATAACATATAATATAGTGGTCTTAATATCACTATAGCTTACTTTCAGTTGCCATGGCGACATTAAGAACATTTTAAAATTGCAGCTATATTTCCTACATATTTTCATTGAAAATTTAGAGTCTAAAAAAAATTAGATGTTAATGAAACAGCATCTACCTTCACATGTCATCATGCTTCAGTATGACCAAAAATCTGGCCATCTGTTGGCAACAGTCACTTATCATTTTACTATGGATATTTAATCTCACAAGATTAAAAAACAGAAATGCTGGGTAAATATTTGGTATTCTCACCTGGTTGTAAAATTGATAAAGTTCATCATGAGTGAATTCCATTCGAATTTTCTGATGTTGCTGCAATCAGAACAAGACATTTCATATGTTTATATGTGTATCAAAATGTTTGAAACACAGATAATATAAATATAGCTTATTTAATGTGCACAGTTTTACACAAAACAAAGTGTCATTTTTTCAAATACCATAGAAATCTCATCATTTTTTAAATTATTCTTTATCATCTATTTTCTTTTGTTACTTCAAAACTTTAAAATCTAGAAAAACCAAAACAATTAAAATAATCAGAGAAATCATTGTATACCGTTATATTATGGATTATTATTGGTTAGACGATGGTTTAATGATAACTTTGTGCCAAAACTTTCTCAAAGGGTAAAAATGATAATTAATGTCACAATCTGGTATTGGATTTACATCTATATGTAATAAATCATTTAGGTAATCCTAAAATATCCTAAATGATATAAATTTATTGTTTCTTCACCATTCAAGCAGCCTATTTAGATATTTTCTTCACCATTCAAGCAGCCTATTTAGATATTTATGGTGAGCAATAAATTAAAAGTATTTGTACCTCTTTATTTTCATTTTTGACATCCAATTCAAACATTGCGTTTGGCATCTTCATTTTAGTTTTCATACTCTGTGCCATCTGTAGATTAAGTCTCCAGTTTATGGCTTCTAACTAGAAAAGCCAGCAAAAAAAAAATAAAACAACTTAATGTATGGTCAAAAAATGATCACTATAGAAACCAATTTATATAAAACAGATCCAGTAAAACAAAAATTTATTGCCACTATTTGTTCTTCCAGTTTTAGGTGATAAACTGAGAAAGATTTACAAAAAGATTATTAGAAAAGAAATAAATTTTTGGACTTCAAAATACTGTGGCTGAAAGTGAGATGAAAAATTATCAAGGGTCATTATAAATAGATTTTACTGCATTTTTATGATGCAAATCATAAAGCCTATTCTTATTAATTTATTTGCAATTAATTATTTCGAAAATTTATTTTTGTCTTGAAAAATAATATTTAAGATGTGAAATTTGTACACGACTCCAGAGTTGAAATGATAATAGACCTCTCACTAATATTATATTTTTGCTTCTTGCACAAATGTTTTATACATAATGCTTATAAACTAACAAAAAGAATCGTTAATTGTAGATAAATACGCCATAGACATAGAGATTAAAACTTTGGACATTGCACACAAAATTCATGATAGAGGTCAAAGGGAGATAATCCAGAAAATCTGTATATGAATGCAATATACCTGATCAGGAACTATTGTCTGTTTTCTTAATTTCTGCACAACTTCTCTTGCACTATTTGCCCATGCCTCTACAATTGCTGCTACCTAAAGTACAATCAAGATTTTATTTTGTGTGTGCTTGTGTTTCTGCAATCACTGTTATCTACTATACAATCATTTTATTTTGTGTGTGCTTGTGTTTCTGCAATCACTGTTATCTACTATACAATCATTTTATTTTGTGTTTGCTTGTATTTTTGCAATCACTGTTATCTAATATACAATCATTTTATCTTGTGTGTGCTTGTGTTTTTGCAATCACTGTTATCTACTATACAATCATTTTATTTTGTGTTTGCTTGTATTTTTGCAATCACTGTTATCTAATATACAATCATTTTATCTTGTGTGTGCTTGTGTTTTTGCAATCACTGTTATCTACTATACAATCAATTATTTTATTTTGTGTGTGTTTGTGTTTCTTCAATCACTGTAACCTTATATCGATCAATCAACGCTGTCAAAGGCAATATTTATAACAAATATCACTGTCAGAGGTATTACAAAGTATTTACCAAATAGGGTTGTCAAGGGCATTATTTACCTTATCTTCATTTATATCTAATTGATTCAACTGTTGTGACAATACTCCTGGTTTAGCTGTATGATAGGCAGCCTGAAAAAAATAAAGAAATGAACAATTTCTATTTCCATAAATGTCATATCACTTCAACTTCTTATCTAATAAAACCAACAGTTTTATGATTTAATTTCAAGCAAGACATTTAATCATAAAATATACATTTATATTGCCTCAATCTAAGCAGCTTAATGATTTGATACCAGAAGTAATGCATGGGTTAATCTTTTTATTTGTATCAAAGTAATATTTCCTTCATGCCATAAAGCTTCCGATATACCTGTATGCCTAGTTGAGACTGAGACAAACATCAAAGTCATATTTACTTTTTGCTCAGGTGAGACAAACTGGTTTAGATCTTTGTCCTGTGATCCACATTTTTATTGTGAAAATATAAATAGATAAAATAATTTTAACGTGCACTGTTTTTTATCCATTAAGATCTATAATCTTTACCTGAATTTAGAACATAAAATGTTACTCTGGGGAGGGGGGGGGGGGGGGAGGGAGTTGAATTTCCTTGACATTATGTTTTCTTGAGTGATTAATTGGTAAAAGTTTTCATCTATCACAAGCTGTTAATAATGGTAATAATGTTTTAGCATTTAGTCCCCAACTGTAATAACTTTGACTTCTTGGAAAGTTGACATGTAAGTACAAAATCTAAATCAGCAGTCAAAATCTAATAA
Source organism: Tegillarca granosa (assembly GCA_029721355.1). NCBI lineage: Eukaryota > Metazoa > Mollusca > Bivalvia > Arcoida > Arcidae > Tegillarca > Tegillarca granosa. Next base: position 520,275 of record CM056600.1, on the reverse strand, counting down.
AGGCAAAGATAAAGATGCTACAAGTCTAAGGCCTACATAACAGTGTCAACTATAGTAAGAAAGTAGATTATTATACTTCACTTGTAAATTGTTTTAAAAATACATATAGTGATTGGTTTTGGGAAAACATGTTCAGATGACAAGAAATCAAGTATCCCTCATGTGCGATAACATTACCCTCATGTGTGATAACATTACCCTCATGTGCGATAACATTACCCTCACGTGTGATAACATTACCCTCGCATGTGATAACATTACCCTCACATGCGATAACATTACCCTCGTGTGTGATAACATTACCCTCACATGCCATAACATTACCCTCACACGATCAAGTTTCCCTGATAATATTTCCCTCTTTTGGGACCCCAAGTACTTGAATGTGACACAATAAGTTATCATTCCTGTGTTCCATACGACCTTGGCCTTCACCTGTCCAGACAACATGGACGAAAACAAAAGTGGTGGTAGGTTTTTACTATATTTATTTAGTTTTCTTGCATTGTTTCATTTTGTTCGGTATAATAAACAATTTATTTGTGGGAGACTGATAAGTATAAGAATTATATTCTTGTTTCAGAATCCCAATTGATTTTAAATATTGTAAATGTCAATTTATTGTAATGTTATCAGTTCAATAAAATACTGTTTAAACTAAACAATTTATTGCTCTTTAGTTCAGGAGATATGAAGATTTGTCCACCCTCACCAGTCATATTTCCCCAAAGGCAATAAATGTATAGCAAAACATTATAACACAGAGAGAAAAACCTCCATTATAACAATATATTATATTTAACACACAGAACTTGAATGTATTAATTTACCGGTATTCTTTATTATATCTTAGAAACCATGGTAACCTAAACAAACATCCAAATACAATATGTAATAACTTAACTTATTGATGTTTTACTAACCATGTGTTTGTACCATATGACAATAGTGTGACAAGTTTTAGACATGCAGTATACATTCCTCACCTGATGAAGAAAAAATTCTAATGTTTGTATAATGAGTTCTAAGTCAGGGGGAGGTAACTCAAGTACTCCTTGTAATTTTGTTTCTTCCTCTTCACTAAATGTTCTTTCATCCTAAATCAAGAAAGAAAAAAGAATTAACTAATTCATATTCTCTTATCTTATATTAAGAATATGTTTAATGCAATGTATCTATAACCTTTTTTTGCCCCTTCTTGGGAAAGAGGGTTAAACTGATAGTGGGATGAAAACACACACACACACACACACACACACACACACACACACACACACACAGAATTAGTGAGAGAATGTGATAGTAGATATACATGTATGTTATAAATAAGGAGTAATATTGTAATATTACTGTTAATAGTAATGATTATTCATATGTGTGTGTGTGTGTGTGTGTGTGTGTGTGTGTGTGTAATTTGATAAAATTACATCCAAATTTAACTAAAAATGTTTCTTGTGATTTAAACAAAATTTCAATGTATGTAACATTCACAATTTACTGTGATTCTATTATTTTTTGAATAAATTTACCTTCAAGTGTATTTTTTGCAGAATCCGGGTTAACAGCAATGGAAATTTAGATGAATCTAACTCATTAATCAAAATAACAGCCTTCTTAATGCTGTAAGATAAAAACATCAAATAAAGAGGTGTAAATTTATTAGACCGACATTATTTGCATGTACGGTAGAATAACACATGTAGTACATATAGCGAATTCAAGTCAATTCGCCCCACGGTAATTTCGCCCCCACTTTCAATTCATTCGCCCCCATGTCAAAATCGCCCCTGTTCAAAATCCCCCCCCCCCCCTCACTTCGGGCAAATTCACCCCCACTTTCAACAAATTTGCCCCCAACATACAAAATTGCCCCCATTTTTTTCTAAACTTCATTTTGTAGTAATGACTTATGAGTTGATTTATGATGACGTGCTAAAGTAAATTCCCCTGGTACCTGTGCTCTCCATCAGCGACAGAGGTAGTAGGTCTAAATGCGGTAGCTCAGTTGGCAAAGTAATCGCACCGTAAGAGGGAGGTCGTGATTTCGAACCCTATGGTCCAAGACCGCGAAGCACTCAGCATTATGATAGCTGGTGACGTCTCATTATAAGTGAAATACTTTCGACTTGGGAGTTAAACACCATTACTTAACTCGACTCTAAAGACTGGAGGCTACTAGACGGTAGTTGGACGGTAGCAATATTTCACTTAAGAAAAGTTTTTATTAATTAATTAAGATATTATCCATACAAACAACAGCTATCGTCTAGTGCTGCTAATAGTTCCATATATTTGTCCAAGTTGAAACTATGAACAGTTGGTGGTTAGAGGTAAATAGCAATTCTACACCTACATATAAACAGAAGTCTCATGGCATGCATTTGATGTTACCAGACACAGAGAAAAGGTTTCGTAAGGTGCGCGTGGTGTGTTAAAAAGGATGTTTTTTTTTTTAATGATTTCCCTCAACGATGTAATCTATCAATACTCTGCTCTGATGTGATCTTTTACAAACACTAAATATTTTCTTTTTCTGTACCCACTGTTGTGATTATATCATAATCGTACAAAGGACTTTTGATAATCACCATTTCAATATAAATTATTACAGTAATCACAACACTGTCTTAATGTGTGAATTCAGTAAAGGCATTATGAATACTCGACATACCGGTAAATTGCAACACACACAATGCATATTTACAAATAATATGTTAACAGTGTTAATTTGGCATATTCGAGGTAAAATAAAATTAATAATAATAAAAAAAAGTTTAAAAAAAAAAGAAGGTAAAATCTGAATAAAAGTTGGGGACGAATTTTCAAGAAGTAGGGGCGAATTTTCAAGAAGTGGTGGAGAATTTTCAGAAAGTGGGGCGAATTTGCATTTGATTTTGACATGGGGGGGGGGGCGATTTTGCAACAATTGGGGGCGAATTTGACGGGGTTGAATTTACCGTGGGGCGAATTGACCTGATACCCATATAGCTATTAACATGATTAACATCAACTTGCGCCTTTTTTTAAATTAATAAAAAATTCATTAAAATTGCTCAATGTTTGTATCCTTGTATTTCTAATGATTTGTAATTTCTTACTGGCTACAAACAACACTCAAAATGGGTAAATTTCTCGAAATTTTTGAAATTAAAAACCTCTAGGAATAAACATCAGTCTAAAGCTTTATAACCAATGATCTTCACAGACACCCGTGTAATAATTTTGATCCGTTTTACCGCTTCATCCGTCTGCCGTTTTCTTACCTTAGCTGTACTGGCTATAACCATATCTTATCTAGGTCTACGATGAATTCGTATTGCAATATGATTATTATGCCCAGCGACAAAGATGAGGTTGTGGAAAATCTTCATAATTTAGGGGGCGTTACTGCAAAGTCAACGTGCTAAAGAATTTCTGTATGATGCTGTCAAAATACCTTATGTGTAAGCATAAACAAAACAGCATTTATTGTTAGTTATTTATGGTTGTGATCATCAAATAGAAAACTTACGCCGGTGTTGCTGTAAAAACTAATGCCATTCAGGGTTTTTCCAAGCGTGATGATGGGTGAAAGCGAAAATGTGAAACATAGTAACGCACTATTTATTCGAAAGAAAAAGACTAATTTTTTCTGAATAGTGGACAAAATAAGTAACCAGTTTTTGTTGTTTTATCGAACTCTCATCCCATCTAGCTGAAAGTAATTAATTGGATGCTGAAAAAAGGCCCCTAGTAGATCTATATGCATCGCTACACATTTTCAGTTGATCAAAGTCTTGATGGTGAAGAGTTACCGAAAAAACTTACCTTGTCTACAACATCCAGTTTCTTGACTGAATTTTGACGAACAATCGAACCATCGTCTTTGGCGATTATAATTTTTCACAACTGAACGATATTTATCATCACCGATCAACAATTAATTGTAAATAATATATTTATACATTTTAAAAGTTCGTACTTTTCTCTGCATATTCCTCCAGAAGCTTTGAGCACCACTAATACATTTAATCTGAAAGCTGTCATTTTTACCACCGGATTGGTAATGATTCAGTTACATTTAGGTAGAACTTTCTTTTGTCTCACACCTGTTAAATTCTATGTAAAATATTTGAAATTTATATTAACAGAAATGTTCAGAAGGATTCTGTAATTTTGGACATTTTCTGTCAAAGCTACTGTTGGAGTCGCTGTGTTTGCGACAAAGATTTATGCAAAACTCTCATAGAAATTCCAATTAACTTTCTTCTGAATCTTACTAAAACCAGCGCTGTTAATAAGCAGTACTCATCTGAAGTTGAATTAAGTTTGGTATCTCTCACTTGTAAAGTGGTAAATGTTAACCCTGACAAGTAGGCAAAACTATTTAGGGTGAAATTCTGTCTCTTATTTATGCATACTGATGTCATCTTGATAAATCTGCCTTTGGTAGGGATGTCAATAGAAGACAGTTTCTGATGATACATTACTTGTACATTGTTAATATGCATGCATGTTCAATGCTTAATGATCTATCTATTTTAATTTATGAAATATGACTGGCATTCCAGAAGTAAATTTATGTTAATCATTTAAATTTCAGGAAAGATTAAGAAGCTGAATGCTTGTAATGAAAATATAAAAAGATAAAGAATAACCAAATAACAAGTGAAAATGTTTGGTCAGATTGTAATTGGACCTCCTGGATCAGGAAAAACAACATATTGTAGAGGAATGTCAGAATTCTTGAAACGGATTGGTAGAGAGGTGGTAGTAGTGAATCTAGATCCAGCCAATGATCAGCTGCCTTACAAATGTGACCTTGACATTTCAGACCTTGTGACACTGTCAGATGTCATGGATTCCCTGAAATTGGGACCTAACGGTGGCCTTATTTATTGTATGGAATATCTGGAGAAAAATTTAGACTGGTTTCAAAATGAATTAAAACAATTTAGAGACAAGTATATTTTATTTGATTTTCCTGGGCAAGTTGAATTGTATACACATCATAATTCTGTCAAAAACATTGTGAGTCAACTACAAAAATGGGATTACAGGCTGGTTTCTGTACATTTAGTGGACTCACATTATTGTAGTGATTCTTCCAAGTTTATTTCTGTGTTACTGACCTCCTTAACAACCATGATGCAAATTGAACTACCTCATGTGAATGTTTTATCAAAATGTGATCTTATAGAAAAGTATGGGAAGCTTGCATTTAACCTAGATTTTTACACAGATGTGTTGGATTTAAACTATCTTCTTGAGCACCTTAAGGTATGGTTATTACTTTGATGACACATAGAATGGTACACTTGTCACAAAAATAGTTCTTAGCTTTATTAAGAAATTTTGTTTAATGTAGAGAAGGGCACAAAAAAATTAATTGTACATGTTATTTAATAATTGAAATTTTATTTAAATATTCATATACTTGCTATTGTCAAAAGAAACTTCAAGTCAAAACTGATTGTTTATAGAAGTATTTTAAATTTTGCTAGCCATAGATCTAGTCAAAGTAATGAAGTTTTAAACAATGGGACCCATGTCTAAAATATTCTCTTGTTTGAGGGACCTGATTTGTTGTAGAGTCACTTGATATGGAATCAGTTTGTCACTTGTGGCAACTTATTTAAATTTTAAAACCTTGTTTTACAGGATGATCCAGCATTTAAAAGATATAAGAAGTTAAACACAGCTCTTATCGAAATAATTGAAGAGTATAGTCTAGTTTCTTTTGTACCGTTAAATGTACAGGTTAGTAATATAATATCCCAATATGCTTAGGAAATGTTGTAAAAATGAGTTTTTGATAATGGTTTAGCACGAGTTAGCTCCCTTTGACCATGTCATTAGTTACCATGCTGTGATTGTATATAAAAAGTGTCCTTTATACATCCTATCCATGTGTACAGTAAAATGGACAGCTATAATTTCCAAGACCTTATATGAAACACTGAGTATACTTTAAAATTAATACAGCAATAATGTTGGATATGTGAGTAGAAGATAATGGCTGTAATATCCCATTTGTACAGATTTAGATTATAATATCAATAATCATTAGCCATATCAAATCAACTTACATTTGTTAAACGCTTGCTTTGTAAGTTATAGTTTCCAGGTTTGATTACAAGTTATGTATGACCAAGACTTAAATTACTCTTGTCGATCACGTAACATTTTAGAAATAAATATCATTGGGTTTTTATGTAGATTTGGTAAATTGATGTCCTGTATATGTATGGCATTATAACCATGTCTGTACCACATTGTCAGGGCATTGTATAGAGGTAAATTTCGTATAGACTTGCTGTTTTAATAAAAGTGACACCAATTTCACTGGAATGATTGTCTTTTTCTGATGTTTAACTTTTCTTCACTTAGGAAAAAGAGAGTATGCTTCGTGTGATGAACACAGTGGACAAAGCTAATGGATACATGTTTGGTAACCTTGAGGAAAGGAACATTCAGTCAATGTTGTCATGTGCTGTTGGTGCAGAATTTGAGTATGAAAAGATTAAACTAGTACAAGAAAAATATATAGATAACACGACATCTGTTACCATGGAAACACAAATGGAATAACAGTGTTTCTATGTCTTGTAAGGCTCAAGTTTTAGTTTTGAGTGTAAAAGGATTTTAACTATTTGGTTGTTAGGGCAGAGTTTAAAACTGAAAGAAAGAAGGAAAAAATATATAAAGTAGGACATCATCAGTCACTATGGAAACACCAATGAAATAATTCAGTGTTGTCGTGTGCTGTAATGTCTAGATTTGACTACAGAAAGATTAAACCTGTACAAGAAAGTACATTGTATATACAACAAATCTACTGTCATATGACAAATTATTCACAAGGACATAACATTGTGTGGTTATTATTTAGTAAAACAATGTTGGACAGATCAGTTTTGTCTCTTGCATTTGGAAGTTGCAGTTATAAAAGGCTTTTCTTGATAAATTGATTTAATCCATTTGCCATTGACAAACAACATTTGAAATATTCTGGTCCATAAACGTCCAGAAGTCCCAGGACCCAGTTTCACAAGATTTTCCCTAACTTAAGCTAAGTTTATAAAATTATAAAATTTACAAAAATTCTTGATTTAAGTTAGGAAATGATTGTGAAACTTGGATCAGAACAGTTGAATTTCTCATACAATATTGCAATTTCCCTGTAAGTTGCTCATTGCTTTTTGACATGTTTATTCATGTAAGAAGATCTGATTCTCTTTGTAATGGGTGGATCAGTGGAACTTGCTTTCTTTGCCAATGGAGAAATGTTCTTGTACTGTGTTGCTATATATACCGGTAATGTAAATTAAAATCTCCAAAAGTATCCACTTTTTTTGTCATCTGCAAGAATTTTTTATAATAAAAAATAGAAATATAGTATTACTACAGTGTTGTAGTCAGTGTCCGGAATGGTTCTCTGTAACATTGATCAGATTGTGTCAAAACTTGTAAAGTGTGTTTTTTGTTTTAATTACACCATATATATAAATGTTGTATTATCAATGGTCAATATCTATTTTTCACAATTTTTTTCTTTTCAGGCAAATTTCCTGCTATTTTTTGTACTGCAAGGGCATTTGCCTTCATTTCACTGTTTGGCAGGGATATTTGAATAAAAATTTGCCAAATTTTCGACACACACCCTTTGCCACAATTGGACTTTCTGAAGTTATATGACCTTATATATTGTGATTCAGAACAACAACAAATAAAAATGTCGCATTACAGACAAAATTTTTAAAAGTTAATTGTTATTGTTGCATCAATATGGCTCTAGAAATTTTACTGGATCTTGACCGGTATATTCTTCAAATACCCTAAAATAAACATGATGTAACTGTATAAAATACTTTGGTTAAGATCATGACTCTAGATATTCACACATTTAAATGGAATTCTTCTAATGGTCTGTAGGGTTCTGGTTTGTAATTTCTGTGGTACCCTTTGAATTTTGGTCAGTTAAAATAAGTTTCTCAGTTAAATTACCCATGTAACAAATCCATACATATTTAATTAGCATACTACAATCTGATTTGTTATTTTCTCTCATTATTCTGATGTAGTTATTTCCCCAAGATAAAATCCACACAGGTTATGGAAATATTACATGTGTATTTCATTCAAAACTTCAATCATGAATGTTGTTAGTTTGTAGTGAAACTGAACAGATTATTGATAAAGCATGAAAAGTTTTTAACTAGTATGAAATGAATTGATTAAGACTGTTTAATTAAAGCTGCATTAAGTTTTCCAAAGAAAAAATTAAAATGGTGCTAATCTAATTAATGATGTTCCTAATGAACAATGTTACATTTGGTTCAACGATAAAAGCTCGAATAAATACAGAAATTACAGTAATTACCCAGCGAGATGCAGCATTTGGGATCTAATATTAGAACATGGTTACATCATCAAAACCAGGGTCACTTAAACACAACTTTAAAAATGGTGAAATATGATAAATTAAACATAGAACTTCATTGAATATGTCATTTGTGACTTAGTAAGGGATACATAACACCATTTCAAATACATCTGGATATTAATTAAGGACAATTAATGCAATTTGTCATGTTTCACCTTCGATTCATGGGTTTTTCCGTAGATCCGTGCGCATGCTCCAAGCTCATAATAACCATCAATAAACATTGACCAACCGGTCAGAGGATTCCGTTCATTTACAGCTAAAAGAAATGAAATTTTAGAAAATGAATGTCACGGATCGTGGTAAGAGGATATCTATTTTTAAAAAAATATATTTTTGGAAAATCAATAAAATTCAGAAAATTGAAAAATTTAATGCAGCTTTAAGTCTTATTGGGTAATAAAAAATAAATAACAACCAATACAATTCAAAGGATTGACAAAAATTATTTGCATAATTACAATCAAAAGATGGTCATTGGCATAGATTACAATCAGAAGATGGTCATTGGCATAGATTACAATCAGAGAGTGGTCATTGGCATAGCTTACAATCAGAAGGTGGTCATTGGCATAGATTATAATCAGAAGATGGTCATTGGCATAGTTTACAATCAGAAGATGGTCATTGACATAGATTATAATCAGAAGATGGTCATTGACATAGCTTACAATCAGAAGATGTTCATTGTCATAGGTTACAATCAGAGAGTGGTCATTGGCATAGCTTACAATCAGAAGGTGGTCATTGGCATAGATTATAATCAGAAAATGGTCATTGGCATAGATTATAATCAGAAGATGGTCATTGACATAGCTTACAATCAGAAGATGGTCATTGTCATAGCTTACAATCAGAGAGTGGTCATTGGCATAGCTTACAATCAGAAGGTGGTCATTGGCATAGATTATAATCAGAAGATGGTCATTGACATAGCTGACAATCAGAAGATGGTCATTGGCATAGCTTACAATCAGAAGATGGTCATTGGCAGAGATTATAATCAGAAGATGGTCATTGGCATAGCTTACAATCAGAAAATGGTCATTGGCATAGCTTCCAATCAGAAAATGGTCATTGGCATAGCTTACAATCAGAAAATGGTCATTGACATAGCTTACAATCAGAAAATGGTCATTGGCATAGCTTCCAATCAGAAAATGGTCATTGGCATAGCTTACAATCAGAAGATGGTCATTGACATGGCTTACAATCAGAAGATGGTCATTGGCATAGCTTACAATCAGATGTTCATTGGCATAGATTATAATTAGAAGATGGTCATTGACATAGCTGACAATCAGAAGATGGTCATTGACATAGATTATAATCAGAAAATGGTCATTGGCATAGCTTACAATCAGAAAATGCTCATTGGCATAGCTTACAATCAGAAAATGGTCATTGACATAGCTTACAATCAGAAGATGGTCATTGGCATAGATTATAATCAGAAAATGGTCATTGGCATAGATTACAATCAGAAGATGGTCATTGGCATAGCTTACAATCAGAAAATGGTCATTGGCATAGATTATAATCAGAAGATGGTCATTGGCATAGCTTACAATCAGATGTTCATTGGCATAGATTATAATTAGAAGATGGTCATTGACATAGCTTACAATCAGAAGATGGCCATTGACATAGCTTACAATCAGAAGAAGGTCATTGACAAGGCTTACAATCAGAAGATGGTCATTGGCATAGCTTACAATCAGAAGATGGTCATTGACATAGCTTACAATCAGAAGATGGCCATTGACATGGCTTACAATCAGAAGATGGTCATTGGCATAGCTTACAATCAGATGTTCATTGGCATAGATTATAATCAGAAGATGGTCATTGATATAGCTTACAATCAGAAGATGGTCATTGATATAGCTTACAATCAGAAGATGTAAGGTAATGACTGTCGTTATTATGTATATACTATTAATTTGTGTTTAAAGTCTAATAAATAACACGATTTTCATTGAAATTTCACAAAATGACAAAATGAAAAGGTTAAGAATCAAAATATCACACACACACACACAACACACACACACACACACAACAAGAAAAACAAACTCAAGCGAAAAAAAAATGAAAAAAAAATTTGGAACTGCTACACTATTTAATTTGAAATACCTGTCACAGTTCATTTATAATGACAATTAACAATCAATTAACAATTTCAGTCTTCTAATGCAGCTGTGACCTTGAACTTTGAACATATGACCTCGAACCATATATTAAAATGATCGCTATATCAATACATACGATATTCTGATATATATGTCTATACAAAAAAAATAATCGTTTTCAAGACAGTTATTTATTTCAATTTTTTATGCATCTATGCCCTTGGCCTTCGAAAATATGACCTTAAACCATATTTCAAAATGATCGTCATATCAATTTTTACAATATTCTAATATATATAGCAACAACGCCCTTCGTGGGTTATCATATAGTTATGAAACTTAAGTACCTTGTTTTGTCCCGCGTATTGTTTTATCTATCTCTTGTAGTTTTCAAAAAATAGTTTAAAACTCACAGGCACTTGTTTCGTATACGGGGACCCCGTATACGAAACAAGTGCCTGTGTTAAAACTGCCAAAATTACAAATTCGGTCATGACCTTGATCTTTGAGACTTTTTGACCTTGACTCAGTTTTGAATATCCTTTCAAAAAGTCAAAACTGAAAACCCCATGTCATAATCTGTTTAAATAGTCAAGTTATAATGATTTGAAGTCATTAAAAACGCACCCAAGCACAAACAGACACACACTGTGCTATGCCATAAGTTCACATGGTCATGTGAGATAACAAGATAACCTCGAACAGGACAAAACAAATCAAAGAAAACAAAACAAGAAAACATCGTACATTGAAAAGATAACTCAAAAAAGCTTTGAAAGAAACAAGAACACATCAAGAATAATCCAAAAGAAACTAAAGAAAAAATGAAAATAACCTTGTTTCAAGATGCCCCCACACACGCGATACTGAAACACAGACAACCTCGTACCAAGGACACGACAAAACGAGCAAAAGCAATCAATTCAGGATTACCTCGTTCAAAGAACACACACACACACACACACACACACACACACACACACACACACACTTTTAGCAAAAAATCTCCAAAGAACAAAAAAAAATAAATAATAATAATAAAAATAAAACAAGACAAGAAACACGAAAGAGTTAAGGTATTTTACTGTGGTCAAACTAAATTACACATGCCTGCCGGATTGTTAGTTGATCTGGTTCATTTCCGAACCCTACAGTATTAACACCAATAAAAAAAACTTTGGAATATTGTTTATGCTGTCTAACCATAAAATTCTTTAAACTCAAAGTATAGAAAAACAAAATAAATTAAGAGAAAATAATATCAAATATAAGCTTTTTCATCATGATCTAACGAAATGATTGAGAAGATGACGTTTAAATTCCCAGTTCTCAGTATTATCGTCTCTGACTTTATCGAATCTGATATCTCCTTCATGGAGTTTATTGTTCCTTATGAAATAAAAGCATGATACTAGCTAATGTTTGATCGTAACAAAATGTCTGATTATTTAAACACGCAACTGTATCTTCTAAATCCTATTAACAAAATCTCACGCCGAACGATTTAAACATTTGTGGAATTAAAATAATACCATATTGTCATGAAATGTTCTGCTAAGAAATCCAGCGGGAAAAGACAATGGCTCGTTGCCTTTTATTGCGCATTTTAGCGAGTGATTTACATAATTTGGCTGTTGGCATTTGATGTATCGGAGCAATTATACGACAATCTTCGTCACTGTTCGGAATACTCGAGAGAACCTTATCAATACTTTATTGTTATTCGATGTCATTTTAGAAAACAAATTTATAATCCTCATATAAGACATAAAAATTGTATTTACCGATTTTTGTGTTGTCTGTAGAACAAGTATTAATGTGAAAAAAAAAAGACAATGGTATAAAAACAACCTTTATACAATCATCCTGTATGTGCCGAGTGATTTCACGTAACGGGATGACTCTAAATCACCAAATAGGTTATGGGTGGGTAAAAAATTCAGAACGATGTAAAAACGTGTCTGTATTAGAATTAGCTGGACCTATAATATATATATATATATATATACTAGTATTTAGTATCAAGTAAGTCAGGTTACCCCCGAGAATCAAACAGTTTTGTTCTGAAACCAAATCATGACGCAACGGGAGAAAATGAGAATATCAGTGTTATCAATTTATAAGACTAAATTTAGCGAAAATATTTTTTGTCAAAAAAAATTAAACTAATACGATATTAGCAAGCAGCGCATGAAAAGCATTGTAGATAAACTTAAATGGAAATATAAAAACTAATAAATAAAAGAAATAAATGTTAACTGAAAAAACAAACAACCACCGTATCGTTGTCTAGCAAAAACTTTAACATTTTTTATGGTATCTTCACTATATTTTTGTTTGAAGTGTGTATGGTACCGGTGTTTTACAAAATAACCAGGATCCCTGTTGAGCACCAGACTGCAAAAATACATGTATATACGTATGATACCAACAACAAAATGTTAGAGTTTTTGATAGACAACATATTTGTTGTATTTGGCAATATAATTTTTCAACAAACAAATCGGTATACCAATGGGCACAAACTGTGCACCTTTCCGTACTGATTTGTTTCTTTATTCATATAAAGCAGAATTTTTACAGAACCATGTCAAATCTGGAGAGAAAACTGTCGCTAAATCATTCAACTCCACATACGGACATAAAGATGACGTCTCTAAATAATCCCAAATTTGGAAAATATATGAATGCCTTCTGTCCAAGTGAGCCTCGAAATAAAAGATACGACTTATTCTTTATGTTCTGCTGCATATTTGGACTTACTTGCAGTAATATCACTTCTTCTCCTGCGTATGGTGTATATGTTTTACAGTAAATACGATATGATAGAGCTTGTTCCCACAACGAGAACTTTCTACAACGAAGCACAAACTGCTTACAAATAAATTGACTCAAGGATACTGCGAATCTAGGATAATCAAGGCCGTAGTCACAATATTGTTGATAAGACTTATACTGGATATATTCGACTTACTGTAGCCCCATGTTCTTTTCACTCTCAACTTTGACATTGCGACGGGTGTAGCTAGCTAGACAGGAGGTGCTTACCCTTCCGGAGCACGCGGTCTCACTTATTATAGGTGAAATTTTACGTGTAAAATTGACCAGATTTAAAGTTCTTACTTTGTTTTTGTGATTGTAAGTTGGACATGGACTGCTATGTATTGTGTTTTATTTATTGTTAGCAATCATTTCATTCAACAATAACAAATAATTATTGGATGAATATAAGAATAAGGATCTTTGTACTTGAACCACCATTAAAAGTCAATTAAGAATTAAAAAAAAAAAAATCCAAACTGTCAATAACTGGTTGTTGCATAAATAATTGTCAAAATTGAAATTATTCTCACATGCTGCAATCACATGACCTGATGATTTATTATATTGTCATTTTTTAGCAGCAGGTACCTGTAGCTCATCTGTTATATCAAGTATGTGTACAAATTCACCAGAGAGACGGACAGGTATTGCGACAAGAAACTTATCAGTCAAGGTTTGGATTTTATTCTTTACTAAACCATGGTATAGATCGGTCATATTTGAAAGATGAAAACCTGATTGAATTGATTCATTTTTATGCGTCATCAGCTATTGGTAAAGTAGCAAAACATTTAACCTTTGCTGTGCGCTAAAGGAAATGTGCTGGGGGGGGGGAGTTCTTATGGTGCCACGCCTACCGTGTTACGAGGCATTGGTTTTCAAGGTCTCCTTCGAAGGACCCCGTGACTTTTATTTTTAAATGCCGAGTGTTGATGAAAAAACAATCGCATCTAATTTTCAAGTCCTGGTCAGACCCGGCCAGGGTTCGAACCCTCGACCTCCAACATACAAAGCGAGCAAGAACTTGGAAAGATTTTGCATTCATATCGACAATGAACATCATTTTAAAACAGTTCAATTGTTAAATATACAAAATATCTTTAATGTGGTACTTCAGGAAATTTAAGTACAATAACTAATGAGTATATTCCCAATACCTCTGCTTGTAAAACCCAAACTATCAAACTGAGATCATACAATAACCGAGGTGAAATGTTTGTTTTGTCTCACTTTAAAATTCAATTTAAAACAAGCAGCAAAAACTGTAGGAGATATTTTAACCCCCTTCCACTGCGCCACACATCTATCAGATAGTTAGTGAATCTTTTGAAAAATTATTTTTACATTTATGTTCAAGATGACATTAATCAGTGATTTTGATTTTTATTAACTCAAAATCTGTTCAAATGAAGACCAACTGGTCAGAATGGACAATGTAATAGGTTTAGTTGGGTGGCCTATCCATGCAAGCTTACCTGTTAATTACCAATTGATGTAGTACCCTTGTATAGATCTTTATTATTAACAAATGTCTAGCCAAATATTGTAACATGAAATCAGAGAAATTTTAAAACAAAGTATCAAATACCTGTCACCTTTATACAAGAAAGTTAAATGAAGAGATTTTCTTTTTCAAAGCACCAAGTCTTATCAGGTTAACCAAATAAAAAACTTTGAAGATCATATATGACCTGGAATAATTGGTCGTTTATGATTACTGCAGACACAGATCATATGCACACACCTGATTAAATTACCTATAAATTACACACAGCTAATTTCAGGACTTGAGGAACCATCTTTAACCAAGCGGAAACCCGTTGTTTGGTTGGGATTTGTACTGGTCATTAAGTGTTATGATCCATGCCTGATGGTCTGTAATCAATCCTTCATATATAACAGATCAATTACTAACCAAGATGATATCAGCTGCACAGTCACAACTAACTCATACAAAATAATTAGGTTTCATTTTTACCTTTTTTATAAAACAACTCTAGATTCAAAATCAGATAAAAATTGATCTGATAATTCTGGAAAGTCATAAAATTATTACTCTATATCATGCTATATACAGCAATAGTGTTTTTGACTTTTCATGGTAATTTTTCATCCCGCAAATTATCAAATATTTAAAGAAGGGGTTTAAAAGGGAATATTAGACCTATTATAATGAAAAATCACTAAAGTTGAAATAATGTTAAAATAAGTTATATAAAGATAATGTCATTGAGAAATCACATTAAATACTGTTACAGTTTAAATAACAAAAATATAGAAATCAGAAAAAAAGATACAAATAAAGATAAAATAATAACAAAATTATCAGTTATTAAAGATGTTTGAAATTCTATAAATAAATTGTTCAAATGTTTACCAGATAAAATTTGATTCTAGGTCAGTAGCCTTATATTATATATGTAGTTTCTCAAAAAAAAAAAAAAAAAAAAAAAAAAAAAAAAAAAAAAAAAAAAATAATACATAAATAAAATTAAATAAAATAAAATAAGCATCAAAATTGATTGAAATCAAATTTTTGCAAATTTCAAGATATTTCTTGGTCTTTTGGTGTTGATTTTGTAAATAATTTTCCCTTCTGGGACCTTATCCAACCGAATGCTGAAGGGTTCAATACACGATACCTACAGACCTCGTAACTGACACAATTCAACTTCAACCAAAATTAAACGATTTGACATCTGCCATAAGAGGTTATTTGAGTTTTTTTACTAGATATACATCACAATTAACATGATTAACTATTTATAAATTAATGAATAAATTTCACTTCTGACAAATTAATTGCAAAAATTTCAGTCTTTAAAAAAAGTTTCAAAGTATCTATAACCTGTAACCTTCAAATCAACTTACGACTAAAATTTTCTATTCAAAATTAAAAATTGTCACTTCTTAATTATCAAGGCATTATACTTGTATAAACTTTGTGAACTAAATAATCTCTTTAGCAATAAAAATAAACACTAGCAATTACAAAATAACTGTCTATTGAATTTACCTCTGAACGATTTTGAAAACAAATATATATACATGTACAAGTATACATCTATTGTGCTTTTTGAATTTATTGTACTCTGTATTGTTATAAAAATTATTTTCTCCATAATTAACAATACCAAAGGTAATTTCTATAATTTACAAAACAGGACTAATAAAAAACCCTGAATTTCAAAATCATTCTTTTAGAATTAAAAAAATGCAGTAATAAAAATATTAAAAAATCTCAATAACAAACCTAGCTTATTTAAAATGTTTTGATTTTTACACTTTAATATTGCCTTACTAAATTAAAAAAATTGGTTTTTTTCCCTGGTATATTCAATTTCCTGTCCTACTTATTACATATATTTTTTAATGAAGCAAACTAAAAAAAAATTTTTAAAAATCATTTTTTGTTGATAACTTGCTGTAACTTTGTCCGTCGTCATCAGAGACATAATATCATTACTTTAAATCGTAATATCACCAGAGACCAATCAAATTGTAGTATCAGAAATGGATCAAATTGAATCATCACCGACAGATCAAATCAATTACTTTCATTATTTCAAATTAACTCCGTAAAATGTTTACACAGTTACCAGACTTTAAATGCTCGTAAAATAAAGAGAATGAATAATAACACTTGATATAGAGTAAATTAATGTCGTATCATGTAAAAGATATGTTCATCAATACACATCCAAATTGATACTAAAGTGTACAAGTAATTATTCAAACAATTGATTCAATGATAGGATTCCATTAGAGTATTTTATTTGCAGAATGTTGATTTAATGATAGTCTGGGATAAAAAATATCGACAGAAAACTTGGGATTGTTGATTTAATGATAGTGGATAAAAATTATCGACAGTAAACATGAAATTTATAGACGAGATAGAAAGAAAATATCTCTCACTGAAATTGATTTGCTATTAAATCTGGGATGTAGATTTCATTGGTGTTAATGTAGATTGTCCAGTTAAATTGACTTCGGACAATCAGCTGACATAAATCATATTGTTGTTTTTTTTTACCACAAGTTGAACAATAAATAGAAACATGATTAAATATTGATGTTTGTAACAGCATAAAAATGTTTACATCAGTCTAGGATTGGCCTATCAAATGATCATAATTAAAAAAATCCATCCCCTTCAAAACAAAATTTACATATAAAATAATTTGGACATATCTGTGTTGTTGAATTATCTATTAATTGTTTCTTCTCCCACTTAATAGGACAACAACCAATGGTAATGCAACAAATGTACCAGAATACTTAATTAATACAAATGTTGTGAAATATATTTTTGTAAATACAGTGGTCTAGATTTTGTAATTATCTTAAGCTGAAATAAGCCCTTTCATTTCAGCAATATAATTCTGGTTAATTTGAACTGCAATATCTGAAATTTTCAATAAATGTAATAATTTTTTGGCCACTGTAAAAGGTGAAAATAATCTTCATTCACTCAAACTAATTTGTTAGTTGTACACATGTAAAATGCAGAGGTGTACCAAACAGCCACCTGATAGGTAATGAAATCCCGAATACCGGTATTTACATTTTTTTCCCAAACTTGTTAAGTATAAATAAATGTTAGACTTTTCTATTAAGCTCTAAATTAAATCTCATTTTTCAGTAAAAACACATACCAGTATTATTCATTAAGTTAAAATGATTGTTCATTAATGTGTCTTTCATCAGTTCAGTTGACAGTTTTATTGAATAAAGAAATTAGAAATGTATGACTGCAAGTCCTTAACAGTAACCATGTGTTAACATTCCTTCAAAAAGCAATGACTTCTATTGCTCAGTTGGTGAAGCCTTTTAGTCTCAAAGGTCCTAGGTTTCAATCCCCAATATGATCTGCATTTTCTCTTTTATGATATATCAGTGAGCTTGTAAACCTTTGGACATGGCTGACCAGTGAGCTTGTAAACCCTTGAAAATGGCTGACCAGTGAGCTTGTAAACCCTTGAAAATGGCTGACCAGTGAGCTTGTAAACCCTTGAAAATGACTGACCAGTGAGCATGTAAACCCTTGAAAATGGCTGACCAGTGAGCTTGTAAACCCTTGAAAATGGCTGACCAGTGAGCTTGTAAACCCTTGAAAATGACTGACCAGTGAGCATGTAAACCCTTGAAAATGGCTGACCAGTGAGCTTGTAAACCCTTGAAAATGGCTGACCAGTGAGCATGTAAACCCTTGAAAATGGCTGACCAGTGAGCTTGTAAACCCTTGAAAATGGCAGACCAGTGAGCTTGTAAACCCTTGAAAATGGCTGACCAGTGAGCATGTAAACCCTTGAAAATGGCTGACCAGTGAGCTTGTAAACCCTTGAAAATGGCTGACCAGTGAGCATGTAAACCCTTGGACATGGCTGACCGGTGAGCTTGTAAACCCTTGGAAATGGCTGACCAGTGAGCTTGTAAATCCTTGGAAATGGCTGACCAGTGAGCATGTAAATACTTGGAAATGGCTGACCAGTGAGCTTGTAAACCCTTGGAAATGGCAGACCAGTGAGCTTGTAAATCCTTGGAAATGGCTGACCAGTGAGCTTGTAAATCCTTGGAAATGGCTGACCAGTGAGCTTGTAAACCCTTGGAAATGGCTGACCAGTGAGCTTGTAAATCCTTGGAAATGGCTGACCAGTGAGCTCGTAAATACTTGGAAATGGCTGACCAGTGAGCTTGTAAATCCTCAGAAATGACTGACCAGTGAGCTTGTAAACCCTTGGAAATGGCTGACCAGTAAGCTTCTAAATCCTTGGAAATGGATGACCTATGCATTTGTTTAGGAAGTGAAAATGGAGCTGTTTCAATTCAAACTGGTTAAATTAAACAAGAGGCCCATGGGCCTTAACGCTCACCTGAGGAAATATCCAAAAACTTACAAAGAACTTAAATACAAAAAGTTCACAAAATTCCTCAAGTTTGGAAAATCCTGCAATAATTAATCAGAAATGTCTAGTCACATTTAATTTATAATAGCTCATATGCACCATTTAACTATAGTATAATAGATAATTTCCAAATCATTAACCATATGGTTATGCAGCCATGATTTTGACCTTTGAACATGTGAACTTGAACCTTATATCAAAATGGTCTTAATATCAATACGTACAATATTCTAATAAACATGCTTGTACAAAATGTTTATAGTTTTCAAGATAATTAGCAATTTAAGTCTTCTTTTGCAACTGTGACCTTGACCTTTCAACATATGACCTTGTACCATATATCAAAATGATTGGTGTCGCAATACCTACAATATTCTAATATATATTCCTATACTAAAAGTTAATAGTTTTCAAAATAATTAGCAATTCAACTCTTCTTTTGCAGCTGTGACCTTGACCTTTCAACATATGACCTTGTACCATATATCAAAATGATCATTGTCGCAATACCAACAATATTCTAATTTATCCCACCTCAGATGAAAATCTTTGATTCCCATTGGTCAATTAGTAACCTAATATGGGATTGTATTAGGTCACTTTTGATTATCTCCCTTGATAAAGAAAATATATTCGGTCAGTAACGATTACATCCCCTGTTACCCGGTCTGCAGCCATAATGGCGTCGTCAACAAAGCGCTTCGCGCAGACGACGCCAGAAGAAATGATCGAAAAAAGGTACTTATATGAATTAACAAGGTAGTTTTACATTACACTAGTTATGTTAATATTATTTTTATTGTTGATTATCATCTGTTGAATTAAAATTTTCTTTGAGCAGTATTAATTGTGTTTAACTCATGAAATGATTCTGTTTTTGCAGTTGAAATAATGTTTTGACATGAAGATCAAGATCTTCGGTGGGATAAATTCGTTACACAGTGATTTAGTGACCTAATACGGAAATATATGGAGTCATTAAAATTTATATTGGGCGACGCGATATATTTCCGTATTAGGTCACTAAATCACTGTGTAACTAATAATACATGCCTATACAAACAAGAGGCCCAATAGGGCCTGTATCGCTCACCTGGCAAACCCTTATTTTGTTCTTTGCTTTCTCTTTTTAAATACATGTATATCCAATCAGTAAAATGTAAACAAACTCACTAGCAATATCCTTATTTTCTATTATTTCCATAAATTTCCTTTCAATTGGCCATGTACTTTGAGAAGATTTAGGCTGAAATAGACCTTTTTTGCATGTTACATAATTATTGCAAAAATTAAAAAATTTACAGAAAAACCCATAACATAAGTTTTATCCCCCAACATCTAGTTTCTATGTTATAAATTTCAACAAAATCAGTACATAAATAAACCCATAATGGCCATTTTTCGATTTTTGTTATTTAAAGTAACGGCAGCCATCTTGGATTTTCAACAGACATGCAGATACAATTTTGAATCTATAGCACACAAGGACTTTCCACACTCAATATCATTTCAATTGACCATGTACTTTCAGAGAAGAAGATTTTCAAAGCTAAAAATAGAACTTATTTGCATATTACGTAATTATTGGAAAAACTAAAAATCGTATCCCCCGAGATCTATTTTCTACGTATTAAATTTCAACAAAATCGGTACATAAATGAACCTGTAATGGCCATTTATCGGTTTTTGCTATTTATAGTAATGGCAGCCATCTTGGATTTAGGACGGACATGTCGGATACAATTTTTAATCTATAGCAACTAAGGACCTTCCATACCAAATTTCATTTGAATTGGCCTATTGGTTTCAGAGAAGAAGATTAAAGTTTACGGATGCATGGACGCACGCACGTACACTTTACCATTCTATAAGCTCACCCTGGCTTTGCCAGGTGAGCTAAAAATTAGTAGTTTTCAAAGATAATTAGCAATTTAAGTCTTCTTTTGCAACTGTGACCTTGACCTTTCAACATATGACCTTGTATTATATGTCACAATGATCATTGTCCCAATACCTACAATACTCTAATATACATGCCTATACAAAAAATTTAGTAGTTTTCAAAGATAATTAGCAATTTAAGTCTTCTTTTGCAGCTGTGACATTGACCTTTCAACATATGACCTTAAACCATATATCAAGATGATCGCCATGTCAATACCTACAATATTCTACTATACATGTCTATACAAAAAGGTAAAAGTTTTCAAGATAATTAGCAGTTTAAGTCTTCTTTTGCAGCTGTGACGTTGACCTTTCAAAATATGACCTTGAACCATATATCAAAATGATCAATCATGTCAATACCTACAATATTTTAACATACATGCCTATACAAAAAGTTAGTAGTTTTCAAGTTAATTAGCATTTTAAGTCTTCTTTTGCAGCTGTGACCTTGACCTTTCAACATATGACCTTGTATTATAGTTAAAATGATCATTGTCCCAATACCTACAATACTCTAGTATACATGCCTATACAAAAAGAAAATAGTTTTCAAAGATAATTAGCAATTTAAGTCTTCTTTTGCAGCTGTGACCTTGACCTTTGAACATATGACCTTGAACCATATATCAAAATGATCATTGTTGCAATACCTACAATATTCTAATATACTTGCCTATACAAAAAGTTAATAGTTTTCAAGATAATAAGCAATTCAAGGCTTATTTTGCAGCTGTGACCTTGATCTTTGAACATATGACCTAGAACCATATATCAAAATGATCGCCATCTCAATACCTACAATATTCTAATATACATGCCTATACAAAAAGTTTAGTTTTCAAAATAATTAGCAATTTAAGTCTTCTTTTGCAGCTGTGACCTTGACCTTTGAACATATGACCTTGAACCATATATCAAAATGATCGTTGTTGCAATACTCTAACATAATGTCTATACAAAAAGTTAATAGTTTTCAAGATAATTAGCAATTTAAGTCTTCTTTTGCAGCTGTGACCTTGACCTTTCAACATATGACCTTGTACCATATAATAAAATGATCATTGTTGCAATACCTACAATATTCTAATATACATGCCTATACAAAAAGTTAATAGTTTTCAAGATAATTAGCAATTAAAGTCTTCTTTTGCAGCTGTGACCTTGACCTTTCAACATATGACCTTAATCCATATATCAAAATGATCGTTGTCACAATACCTACAATATTGTAATATATATGCCTGTACAAAAAGTTGACAGTTTTCAGGATAATTAACAATTTAAGTCTTATTTTGCAGCTATGACCTTGACCTTTCAACATATGACCTTGAACCTTATATCTAAATGATTTTCATATCAATACCTACAATATTCTAATATACATGCCTATACAAAAAGCTTAAAGTTTTCAAGCTATTGCACAATTTTAGTATTCATAAGCCAAAAATAAAATTTCAGGGGCAACAACTCATACATGGATTATCATATAGTTACGAAACTTGGTACCTTTTTCAATTTTGTCATGGGGAACATTTTAACAATGTTTTGAATTCATATATCTCTTAAAATTAGCAAGAAAATTGCCTTAAACTGCATAAATCACAAATTAGGTCATGACCTTGATTTGTGACCTTGACCCAATTTTAAAGGTCATTTCAAGAAAAAGTCAAAAGTCAATATCTGTTCAAATACTCAAGTTATAACAATTTTAAGCCATTTTACGAAATTTTTAAAATTAAACGCAAAAACGCGTAACCCATTTTTCGACCAAATTTCACGAAATGAACAAACTATAGGCTTAAGACCCTAGAGAAGCCAAATATCACATCAGATTTTTTCTCTCATCATCGGTTTTAGAGAAGAAGATTTTTTAAGATTTTTTGACCCCTAGGTCACATTGACCTAGTTTTGGTAGCCATGGCAATGCCATGAACAAATCTGAATTGCACCAGCCCATATATGCTTCTGACCAAGTATCATTGAAATCTGTCCAGCAGTTTTGGAGGAGAAGTCGAAAATAGGTGTTAACGACGCACGCACACACGCACGCACGCACATACACACACCGCGCCATGCCATAAGCTCACATAACCTTTCGGTCAGGTGAGCTAAAAATTCGATTGATGGAATATAGGTGTCTGGGGAGTACAGTTGGTAAATTACTGGCCTTATTGTGTATTAAGTCTGAGGTTCAATCAGTGTTCTAACCTTGTCCTTTTCCCTTTTCTGTTACAATTGGAAACCAGCATAATACATAAATAATAAAAATAAATCTGATTTCTTAAAAGTAATATTTTAATATAAATACCCAGTATGCATCTTTGACAAGCTGTCTGATTAAGAGATTTAGAATGATTAATGAATGGAAAACAACTAAACAACAATGGATGTTCATGAAAATATAACAAGTAGTGAACACTATAAAACAAGTACTGAATAAGCTCTCAATAAAAGTCGATACAGTGAAACTGTTTTAACTGAATCCTGTCCAGAGTAACTGAATCCTGTCCAGACTAACATTACAGTTCAGATTAGACAGGTAGTCTGTTTTTACAGGTATTATAATCATTAACCATTAATGGATTTTTCTAATACAGTAGTTTGTTTTATACAGGTTTTTGATAAGCTGGAGAGTTTGTTTTTCACAAGTTTCACTGTAGTTGTTCAGTAAATATAAAATGGTTACTCATGTAACAACAGGATATCAAATGGTTTGGCATTTAAGTATATCAAATGGTTTGGCATTTAAGTTGACATTTTCCAATACAGCTGCCTGCAGCGTTAACATGGCTTCTTAAAAATTACAAAATTTATGACAAATTCCGTAACCACAACAAATGATGCAGTAGGATGGTCCATTCAAAATTTATTCTCAGTGATTTATCAATTAATTTTTCAAATAGGTGAATCTTGTACTGTTGCAGAAGGTAAGAGATTTAAATTTGAATGTTCATGGAGATCTGTGTTCTGATTGGTTGATTGTGTCTGTGAAGCAGCAAATATGGTATCCATGGTTCCCATCACTTCAAATAATTGTTTCATATAATTTATTTCCTGATCAACAGTTTTTTTAAGCTGAACTAGAACATGGTCGATGGCTGCTGACTGTCCAATTTGATTGGCATATAAATCTGAAATTTAATTAAAAATCTAAAGTTAAAATTTTACTAAATATAATATAATACAATGCAAACTAGATGTGATCTGTGTTATATCAACCAACAATTGGGTAAAATTGCTGTAACCATGGAAAACATTAATGTAACATATTTAATAATATCATTTCTATGTTTTTACTATTTACAGTGTCAGAGATCATCTTTGATTTCAAAAGTTAATGAGGTACTTACCAACAACTAAATTAACTACATCAGTTATCACAGGTGTAAATCTAGGATTTCCAATATTTCTGAAAAAGTAAAACACACAAAATTTGAATAAAGTTTTCCGTGTCTGCATTCCTGCTTGTAGGTAAACCTTAAATCTGTTCCAACTGCCAGCCTGTCTGTAGGTAAAATGACATTTGTTCAGTGTACAAGCCTGCCTGCAGGTAAACAAGCAGTCTGACTTGGTTGCCATCCTGTCTGTAGGTAAACCTGAAGTCTGTCCAGCCAGTCAGCCTGTCTGTAGGTAAACTAGAAGTCTGTCCAGCAAGTCAGCCTGTCTGTAGGTAAACCAGAAGTCTGTCCAGCCAGTCAGCCTGTCTGTAGGTAAACCTAGAAGTCTGTCCAGCAAGTCAGCCTGTCTGTAGGAAAACCAGAGGTCTGTCCAGCCAGTTAGCCTGTCTGTAGGTAAACCAGAAGTCTGTCCAGCAAGTCAGTCTGTCTGCAGGTAAACCAGAAGTCTGTCCAGCAAGTCAGTCTGTCTGCAGGTAAACCAGAAGTCTGTCCAGCAAGTCAGTCTGTCTGCAGGTAAACCAGAAGTCTGTTCTAGCTGCCATCCGTCTGTCTGTAGGTAGGTAAACCAGAAGTATGTCCTAGCTGCCAGCCTGTATGAAGGAAACAAAGAAATATGTCCAGCCAGTTAGCTTGTCTGTCTGTAGGTAAACAAGAAGTTTGTCCTCTGTGCAAGCCTGTCTGTCTGTCTGTTTGCAGGTAAACCAGAAGTCTGTCCTGGCTGCCAGTCTGTCTGAAGTAAAACCAGAGGTCTGTCCTGGCTGCCAGATTGTCTGCAGGTAACCCAGAAGTTTGTTCTGTGTGCAAGCCTGTCTGTCTGTCTGCAGGTAAACTAGAAGTCTGTCCTGGCTGCCAGCCTGTCTGAAGTTAAAACATAGGTCTGTCCTGGCTGCCAGCTTGTCTGCAGGTAAACCAGAAGTTTTTTCTGTGTGCAAACCTGTCTGTCTGTCTGCAGGTAAACTAGAAGTCTGTCCTGGCTGCCAGCTTGTCTGTCTGCAAGTAAACTAGAAGTTTGTCCAACCAGGAAGCTTGTCTGTCTGCAGGTAAACCAGAAGTCTGTTCTGTGTGCAAGCCTGTCTGTCTGTCTGCCCGGAAACCACAAGTCTGTTCTGGCTGCCAGCCTGTCTGAAGTTAAACCAGAGGTCTGTCCTGGCTGCCAGCTTGTCTGCAGGTAAACCAGAAGTTTTTTCTGTGTGCAAACCTGTCTGTCTGTCTGCAGGTAAACTAGAAGTCTGTCCTGGCTGCCAGCTTGTCTGTCTGCAAGTAAACTAGAAGTTTGTCCAACCAGGAAGCTTGTCTGTCTGCAGGTAAACCAGAAGTCTGTTCTGTGTGCAAGCCTGTCTGTCTGTCTGCCCGGAAACCACAAGTCTGTTCTGGCTGCCAGCCTGTCTGAAGTTAAACCAGAGGTCTGTCCTGGCTGCCAGCTTGTCTGCAGGTAAACCAGAAGTTTTTTCTGTGTGCAAACCTGTCTGTCTGTCTGCAGGTAAACTAGAAGTCTGTCCTGGCTGCCAGCTTGTCTGTCTGCAAGTAAACTAGAAGTTTGTCCAACCAGGAAGCTTGTCTGTCTGCAGGTAAACCAGAAGTCTGTTCTGTGTGCAAGCCTGTCTGTCTGTCTGCCCGGAAACCACAAGTCTGTTCTGGCTGCCAGCCTGTCTGAAGTTAAACCAGAGGTCTGTCCTAGCTGCCAGCTTGTCTGCAGGTAAACCAGAAGTTTTTTCTGTGTGCAAACCTGTCTGTCTGTCTGCAGGTAAACTAGAAGTCTGTCCTGGCTGCCAGCTTGTCTGTCTGCAAGTAAACTAGAAGTTTGTCCAACCAGGAAGCTTGTCTGTCTGCAGGTAAACCAGAAGTCTGTTCTGTGTGCAAGCCTGTCTGTCTGTCTGCCTGAAAACCAGAAGTCTGTCCTGACTGCCAGCTTGTCTGTCTGCAGGTTAACTAGAAGTTTGTCCAAACAGTCAGCTTGTCTGTCTGCTGTTAAACCAGAATTTATTTGCATAAACAATGAAAATTTATCAATGGAAAATTTCTCATTGAAAAAAATCAATCTGTGAAATGGCTACAGATTTAATGTTTATATAAAAATCTGAAATAAATTTCTAGGTATAATGGAAAAAATCAATTTAAAATTAAACACTAATTGCAGATATGTAAGCACAGATGCATGCATGCTTTACTACTTATGTAAAAAGTCATGTATACTTCATAAATGTCACATAAAGCTAGTACATCATATGAGATATAGTCCTTGATAGAGTGTTGTTGGCAATTTAAAAGCAAATATTGAAAAGGAATTGAGAGATTTAATTTATGAAACAAAAGTTGTTAGGAAACCACATAGCTATTTTAGTCAACATTTTACTAGAAAATATAAATTAATCCTGTTAGGAAACCACATAGCTATTTTAGTCAACATTTTACTAGAAAATATAAATTAATCTATTACTGATTTGTCAAAAATTAAAACTGACTCTTACAAAAATAAAATTTAACTTAATCGAAATGCAGAAATAGAGCTTACTATGGACATGAATGCTAACGGAACTACAGTGGCAACTTTTCCTTCAAAAGTACATTATACTTGGTAAAAGTTTGGAAATAATTTTAAATGTCTGATTCTAGAAGCTATGACATTAATTTTCAGACAATATGACTTATTATGACTTATGACTTACTTTTGTAAGAATTTCAGAATAAAACTAAGTGATTTCTCATCTCGACCTGCTAATGCAGCCCTTATACCACCTCTTCGAATTAATTCTTGTAAAACACTGACCGTCACTTCTGGAGTTTCTCGTCGTACACGTATCTGAAATAAACATAACATAAATGGAATAGTTAGGCATTTTTCAAACAATATTAGTTGAATCTTTGTACATAATTGCTTTTCTTGTTTTTTAATGATATGTACTTAACAATTTTTTGAAATTTAAAATAATTTGTATTAATAACTAAAACAATCCAGTTTTCATCCCCAGCGTCATGTGTGACAACATGAAGTTACCAGCTGGAATACATCATCTTTCACATAGGTCTTTTTATTTTTCTTCTACAATATGGTAAAAACTTAATTCATTCCGGTCATTTGTTTATTTAAACTTTTGTTTTATGAAGGGGATCTGGCAATAAGCTGAGGAAGCCATATAAAGAAAAAATGTGTAAGAAACAATTGGGATTTGAAAAAAGTGTTATGGAAAGGGAGGTGGCAAGTCATTAAAGGGCATTGATAAAATAAAGTTTTACTGTCAATTAATTTATACAAAAAACATTTCAACCTCGGTACTTTGTCATTAGTTATTTCAGGACACAGTATTCAGTTAGCAATTAATATTAAATGACACTGATATATCTGTAATGGTCTCCTACAGTGATTGTGACTATGTTGTTTCTGTAAAATACAAGCATATTCTATTTTTCTCCCTCTATACACATGTCTTATATTTTCTATGTAAATGTATATGTGTATTTTACTAACCTGAACATTCAATAATTTAACAGAAATGATAATAAAACTACAAGAGAAACAAGAGGCCCATGGGCCTTAATGCTCACCTGAGTATATGTCCAAAATTGTTTGCAAAGTGCAAAAGACAATATATTAGGTACAGAAACTTTACAAGTTTTCTCAAGTTAAGAACTCCCACAAAACTTAATCAGAAATATATCCACTCACATTTCATTTATAAGTAGCTTATAAAATATGCATGAAGTAACTGTAATGCAATGAATAATTTCCAAATCATTCACAAATTTCAGTATACTTATGCAACTATGTCCTTGACCTTTGAACATATATGACCTTGAACTATATTGATCGCCATGTCAATACCTACAATATTCTAATATACATGCCTATAAAACAAGTTAATAGTTTTCATGATAATAAGCAATTTATATCTTCTTTTGCAGCTGTGACCTTGACCTTTGAACACATGACCTTGAAGCATATATCAAAATGATCGTCATATCAATATCTACAATATTCTAATATACATGCCTATACAAAAAGTTAATAGTTTTCATGATAATAAGCAATTTATATCTTCTTTTGCAGCTGTGACCTTGACCTTTGAACACATGACCTTGAAGCATATATCAAAATGATCGTCATATCAATATCTACAATATTCTAATATACATGCCTATACAAAAAGTTAATAGTTTTCAAGATAATTATCAATTTTTTACAGCTATGACCTTGACCTTTGAACATATGTCCTTGAACCATATATCAAAATGATCGTCATATCAATACCTACAATATTCTAATAAACATGCCTATACAAAAAGTTAACAGATTTCAAGATAATTAGCAATTTAAGTCTTCTTTTGCAGCTGTGATCATGATCTTTGTACATTTGACCTTGAACCATATATCAAAATAATCGTCATATCAATACCTACAATATTCTAATATATATGCCTATACAAAAAGTTAACAGTTTTCAAAATAATTAGCAATTATAGTCTTTTTTGCAGCTGTGACCTTGACCTTTGAACACATGACCTTTAAGCATATATCAAAATGATCGTCATATCAATATCTACAATATTCTAATATATATGCCTATACAAAAAGTTAATAGTTTTCAAGATAATTATCAATTTTTTACAGCTATGACTTTGACCTTTGAACATATGACCTAGAACCATATATCAAAATGATCGTCATATCAATACCTACAATATTCTAGTATACATGCCTTTACAAAAAGTTAACAGTTTTCAAGATAATTAGCAATTTAAGTCTTCTTTTGCAGCTGTGACCTTCACCTTTGTAGATATGACCTTTAACCATATATCAAAATGATCATCATATCAATACCTACCATATTCTAATATATATGCCTATACAAAAAGTTAACAGTTTTCAAGATAATTAACAATTTAAGTCTTCTTTTGCAGCTGTGACCTTGACCTTTGAACATATGACCTTGAACCATATAGCAAAATGATCATTGTCAAAATACCTACAATATTCTAATATACATGCCTATACAAAAATGTTAACAGTTTTCAAGATAATTAGCAATTTTAGTATTTATAAGCAAAAAATAACATTTCAGGGGCAACAACTCCTACATGGATTATCATATAGTTACGAAACTTGGTACCTTTAAAAATTTAGTCCTGCTGAACATTTTTAGAATGTTTTGATTTCATATTTCTCTTAATATTTGCAAGAAAATTGCCTAAAACTGCATAAATCACAAATTAGGTCATGACCTTGATTTGTGACCTTGACCCTAATTTAAAGGTCATTTCAAGAAAAGGTCAAAACTGAAAACCTCATGTCATTATCTGTTCAAATAGTGAACTTATAACAATTTGAAGCGATTTTACGAAATTTTTTAAATTAAACGCAAAAAAGTCAAAACTGAAAACCCCATGTCAATATCTGTTCAAGTTATAACAATTTGAAGCCATTTTACGAAATTTTTTAAATTTAACCCATTTTTCGACCAAATTTCACAAAATGAACAAACTATAGGCTTAAGACCCTAGAGAAGCCAAATATCACATCAGATTTTTTCTCCCATCATTACGTTTCGGAGAAGAAGATTTTTTAAGATTTTTGGACCCCTAGGTCACCTTGACCTAGTTTTGGTAGCCATGGCAACACCATGAACAAATCTGAATTGCACCGGCCTATATATGCTTCTGACTAAGTATCATTGAAATCTGTCCAGCAGTTTTGGAGGAGAAGTCGAAAATAGGTGTTAACGACTTACGCACACACACATGCACGCACATACACAGGCTGCACCATGCCATAAGCTCACATGACCTTTCGGTCAGGTGAGCTAAAAAAAAAAAAAACAACTCACATCTAATGCTGCATCGAGAGCTTTACTGTGTTCAAACTTTTTAAAGAATTTATCATATTTCTGTAACTTTTCTTTCCTTTTATGTTCAACTAACAGGTCACTCTGTTAATAGTAAAAAATAATAACAATATTATCCAATAATTGTATAAAATGTTCCCATCAGTATGAAAATGTTACCATTAGTAGGAAATGTTACCTTTAGAAGGAAAATGTTACCATGTGTAGATATAATGTTACCATAGTTAGGTAATTATTACCATGGCAAGATAAAATGTTACCATGGCAAGATAAAATGTTACCATGGCTAGATATAATGTTACCATGGCAAGATAAAATGTTACCATGGCTAGATAAAATGTTATCATGGCAAGATAAATGTTACTATGGCAAGATAAAATGTTACCATGGCAAGACAAAATGTTACTATGGCAAGATAAAATGTTACCATGGCTAGATAAAATGTTACCATGGCAAGATAAAATGTTACCATGAATAGATAAAATGTTACCATGGCTAGATAAAATGTTACCAAGGCTAGATAAAAGTGATCAAATGAAAAATGTAACAAACATCATCACTAACATGTATGTAAAAAAAAAAAAAAAAATGATGTTCAGTTTTTCATGACCTCCCACTTACTATATATTCTAAACTGGACAAAACGTACAGTTCCAGAGAGAGGTTTACTTCTAATGCACTCAAAATAATTTTTCAGGTATGACATGTATGCAGTATTATGACAGAGATTCAATTGGCTTTTTATCATGTGAGCTATAACGAGAACAGACCTGGTGAGGAACGTAAGTCTTTCCTTTTAAAGCATATGTATATCCTGGTCCTCTTTTCTTTTTCTTCTTTGTTTCCTCTTCATCAGGTTTTCTTTTTTGTAGAGATAACAATCCCTCCACTGTTCCTACTGCTAATACACTGTCATCTGGCTGTAACAAAACAAAAGGAAAATAAGCTCAAAAGGAGGCTCTGCATTTCTCAACTGACATAATACTCTTTTATCTGGATGTAACAAAACTAAAAGAAAATAAGCATGTCTTGAAGCTGTAACAAAAGAAAACAAAATAAGATGAAGAGGAGGCTCTGTATTACTCAACTGACATAATACACTGTCATCTGGCTGTAACAAAACAAAAGGAAAATAAGCTCAAAAGGAGGCTCTGTATTACTGAACTGACATAATACTCTTTTTTCTGGCTGTAACAAAACAAAAGGAAAATAAGCTCAAGAGGAGGCTCTGTATTACTCAACTGACATAATACTCTGTCATCTGGCTGTAACAAAACAAAAGGAAAATAAGCTCAAGAGGAGGCTCTGTATTACTGAACTGACATAATACTCTTTTATCTGGCTGTAACAAAACAAAAAGAAAATAAGCTCAAGAGGAGGCTCTGTATTACTCAACTGACATAATACTCTTTTATCTGGCTGTAACAAAACTAAAAGAAAATAAGCATGTCTTCAAGCTGTAACAAAAGAAATCAAAATAAGCTCAAGAGGAGGCTCTGTATTACTCAACTGACATAATACTCTGTCATCTGGCTGTAACAAAACAAAAGGAAAATAAGGTCAAGAGGAGGCTCTGTATTACTGAACTGACATAATACTCTTTTATCTGGCTGTAACAAAACAAAAGGAAAATAAGCTCAAGAGGAGGCTCTGTATTTCTCAACTGACTTAATACTCTGTCATCTGGCTGTAACAAATCAAAAGGAAAATAAGCTCAAGAGGAGGCTCTGTATTACTCAACTGACATAATACACTGTCATCTGGCTGTAACAAAACAAAAGGAAAATAAGCTCAATAGGAGGCTCTGTATTACTCAACTGACATAATACTCTGTCATCTGGCTGTAACAAATCAAAAGGAAAATAAGCTCAAGAGGAGGCTCTGTATTACTGAACTGACATAATACTCTGTCATCTGGCTGTAACAAATCAAAAGGAAAATAAGCTCAAGAGGAGGCTCTGTATTACTGAACTGACATAATACTCTTTCATCAGGCTGTAACAAAACAAAAGGAAAATAAGCTCAAGAGAAGGTTCTGTATTTCTAAACTTGCATAATACTCTTTCATCTGGCTGTAACAAAACAAAAGGAAAATAAGCTCAAGAGGAGGCTCTGTATTACTGAACTGACATAATACTCTTTTATCTGGCTGTAACAAAACAAAAGGAAAATAAGCTCAAGAGGAGGCTCTGTATTTCTCAACTGACATAATACTCTTTCATCTGGCTGTAACAAAACAAAAGGAAAATAAGCTCAAGAGGAGGCTCTGTATTACTCAACTGACATAATACTCTTTTATCTGGATGTAACAAAACAAAAGGAAAATAAGCTCAAGAGGAGGCTCTGTATTTCTCAACTGACATAATACTCTTTCATCTGGCTGTAACAAAACAAAAGGAAAATAAGCTCAAAAGGAGGCTCTGTATTACTCAACTGACATAATACTTTTTCATCTGGCTGTAACAAAACAAAAGGAAAATAAGCTCAAGAGGAGGCTCTGTATTTCTCAACTGACATAATACTCTTTTATCTGGCTGTAACAAAACAAAAGGAAAATAAGCTCAAGAGGAGGCTCTGTATTACTCAACTGACATAATACTCTTTCATCAGGCTGTAACAAAACAAAAGGAAATTAAGCTCAAAAGGAGGCTCTGCATTTCTCAACTGACATAATACTCTTTTATCTGGCTGTAACAAAACAAAAGGAAAATAAGCTCAAGAGGAGGCTCTGTATTACTCAACTGACATAATACTCTGTCATCTGGCTGTAACAAATCAAAAGGAAAATAAGCTCAAGAGGAGGCTCTGTATTACTCAACTGACATAATTCTCTTTCATCTGGCTGAAACAAAACAAAAGGAAAATAAGCTCAAGAGGAGGCTCTGTATTTTTCAACTGACATAATACTCTTTCATCTGGCTGTAACAAAACAAAAGGAAAATAAGCTCAAAAGGAGGCTCTGTATTACTCAACTGACATAATATTCTTTCATCAGGCTGTAACAAAACAAAAGGAAAATAAGCTTAAGAGGAGGCTCTGTATTTCTCAACTGACATAATACTCTTTTATCTGGCTGTAATGAAACAAAAGGAAAATAAGCTCAAGAGGAGGCTCTGTATTACTCAACTGACATAATACATTGTCATCCGGCTGTAACAAAACAAAAGGAAAATAAGCTTAAGAGGAGGCTCTGTATTTCTCAACTGACATAATACTCTTTTATCTGGCTGTAACGAAACAAAAGGAAAATAAGCTCAAGAGGAGGCTCTGTATTACTGAACTGACATAATACACTGTCATCAGGCTGTAACAAAACAAAAGGAAAATAAGCTCTAATGTACATGACTATACAAAAAGTTAATGGTTTTCAAGATAATTAACAATATTAGTCTTCTTCTACAGCTAAGACCTTGACCTTTCAATATATGACCTTGAACCATATATCAAAATGATTGTCATATTAATACCTACAATATTTTGATATACATGCCTCAACAAAATGTTAATAATTTTTAAGCTAATGCACAATTTTAGTGTTTATAAGCCAAAAAAAAACATTTCAGGGGCAACAACTCCTACATGAATTATCCTATATTTACAAAACTTTGTACCTTGTTAAATGTTTTGAATTCATATATCTCTTAATATTTGCAAGAAAATTGGCTTAAACTGCATAAATCACAAATTAGGTCATGACCTTGATTCGTGATCTTGATCCTATTTTAAAGGTCATTTCGTGAAAAAGTCAAAACTGAAAACCCCATGTCAATATCTGTTCAAGTTATAACAATTTGAAGCCATTTTACGAAATTTTTTAAATTTAACCCATTTTTCGACCAAATTTCACAAAATGAACAAACTCTAGGCTTAAGACCCTAGAGAAGCCAAATATCACATCAAATTTTTTCTCCCATCTTCGGTTTTGTAGAAGATTTTTTAAGATTTATGGACCCCTAGGTCACTTTGACCTAGGTTTGGTAGCCATGGCAACCTCAAGAACAAATCTGAATTGCACCGACCCAGACATACTTCTGACATAAGTCTCATTGAAATCTGTCCAGTACTATCAGAGGAGAAGTCGAAAATGTGTGTTAATGATGCACACATGCACATACACACGCTGTGCTATGCCATAAGCTCACATGACCCTTTGGTCAGGTGAGCTAAAAATCATATCTACTTTTTATATACCAAATGTGAAACTAAATCTGTACGTAAATTAATCTGCTATATATCTGTTTTTTATTTCCATTTTAGTAATGGTGACCATTGTCACAGCCACACTTGACATGATTTTCAATCTGCATCATCCAAGGACACCTTCCTTACCAAATATAATAACATCCTACCAAACAGTTCAGAGGTAAAGATTAAACTTTATACACATATGCAGGCAAACCCACTTTTCCATGCCATAAACTTAGCTAAGAATTTGATAATTTGATTTTTATTTTTTGATGATTGAATTGTAAATTAAATTTTGTTTTAGATTACAGTACAATTTTATCAGCTCTTAATGATGAAACCCTTTACATCAATGCTGCCATCACCTCGATCCATTAACCTCATAGAAAACTGGTATAACATCAAGTTTTTTGTTATAATAAAATAAATTATTCTGTATAAATAAACTTACAGACACTCCAACACTTAAAACTGATCCTGGGAAATCTAAACTGTGAACTTGTTGGTAGGTGGCTATGTCATAAACTTTAACATGTCTGAAAAAAAAAAATTAACATTAAAATTTCATCTGACAGGGCACTGTTGATGGCCTTGAGTACAAACTGGAACAAGTCAGGTGTCATGTGACACAGCACTGTTGATGGCCTTGAGTACAAACTGGAACAAGTCAGGTGTCATGTGACACAGCACTGTTGATGGCCTTGAGTACAAACTGGAACAAGTCAGGTGTCATGTGACACAGCACTGTTGATGGCCTTGAGTACAAACTGGAACAAGTCAAGTGTCATGTGACACAGCACTGTTAATGGCCTTGAGTACAAACTGGAACAAGTCAGGTGTCATGTGACACAGCACTGTTGATGGCCTTGAGTACAGACTGGAACAAGTCAGGTGTCATGTGACACAGCACTGTTGATGGCCTTGAGTACAGACTGGAACAAGTCAGGTGTCATGTGACACAGCACTGTTGATGGCCTTGAGTACAGATTGGAACAAGTTAGGTGTCATGTGACAGGGCACTGATGATGGCCTTGAGTACAGACTGGAACAAGTCATGTGTCATGTGACAGGGTACTGTTGATGGCCTTGAGTATATACTGGATCCAGTCAAGTATCATGTGCTGGGAGACTGTTGAAGTCCTTCATTACCATATGGAAGAAATCAGTTATGTGATGGTGCACTGCTGCATTCATTATTAAATTATTAGTTTGTTCAGCTAGATAAAACTTTTTAACTGTTCACACTCGGGTAACAGAAAACATGTCAAAATGTGTCATGTCATTTGTGCAGGTAGTAACCATGGAAGTAACCATGTAAAGGTTTTTTTTATTAATTAATTTTTTTTTTAAAAAAAAAACCCCTTAATTTCAAACTTTTTAAAATTATAAAAATTAGTTTTATTGACACTTTCATTGAATGGTATTAAAAACTTATGTCTAATCAACCATTTGTTACAGGTACTCTTAATCAAACTGTCTATATAGGCCAGAAAAGAGAACTACTAAATGTGATCTTTACATCCAGCTTTGTATAAAATTTCTCAAACTTTTTTGGCCTAGATAAATCCATTTCTGTTAAGTCAGGGTCAGTTGTATCACATTTAACTTTCCATCATGATTTATATTATATTATTAAATCAACCAAATAATTATCACAATAAAATTCAGTTTTTCTGTTAGTTTTGGTGAAGCAGAACCATATTAATTTAAATTGTGATCAAATTTCTTATATAAATGTAGATTAATACCAGTTTAACATTTATTCACGTAAAGATGTTCTGTGACCCAAGATCTAGTATCAAGTCAGAAAATTACAATAATCCACCAGATTTTATAGAAAAACAGATGTTTGCATTAGTTTTATTTGTATATCTCATTAATGCACAAATTATAATTGTGATATAGTGGGTTACTATGGTTAAGAGTTTAGATGAGGAGATATGAAGGCATGTCATTATTGCATTTTTATACCATAAAATGGTAAAGGAAATGTGAATTTAATAACATGTATTCCTCCCTCTTAATCATATGACATTTATTATATGAAAAACATTTTAATGTTTATTTCATTACATAATTAGAAACAGAAATACATTTGCAGCATTTGTTTTTCACTGTCACAGGGATATTTATACCAGACCACCAGGCATGATTGTTGTTGCCGCTTGAAGTACTGAGCCACATATAGTATTTAATTGTGAATTACTGATATATAAATATATTTAATATTAATATTAAACACTGTCTTTATTTGTCATTAAAATTCTAAGAGAAAAAAATCAGTTTTATTTAGTATACAATGTATTTTTCATCAAACTGAAAACAAAAACCAAAATATGTTTGTGTTTTAAACAAAAGGCCCATTGGCCTTAACACTCACCTGAGGATATGTCCGAAATTGTTTGCAAAGTGCAATAGACAATATATTAAGTACAGAAACTTTACAAGTTTTCTCAAGTTAAGAACTGCCACAAAACTTAATCAGAAATATATCCAGTAAAATTTCATTTATAAGTAGCTTATATAATATGCATGAAGTAACTGTAGTGCAATGAATAATTTCCAAATCATTAACAAATTTCAGTATACTTATGCAGCTATGTCCTTGGCCATTGAACATATATGACCTTGAACCATAAATCAAAATAAACACTGTCGCAATACCTACAATATTCTAATATACATGCCTATACAAAAGTAATAGTTTTCAAGATAATTAGCAATTTATGTCTTCTTTTGCAGTTGTGACCTTGACCTTTGAACATATAACCTTGAACCATATATCAAAATGATTGTTGTCACAATACCTACAATATTCTAATATACATGCCCATACAAAAAGATTATAGTTTTCAAGCTAATGCACAATTTTAGTATTTATAAGCCAAAAATAACATTTCAGGGGCAACAACTCCTACATGGTTTATCATATAGTTACGAAACTTGGTACCTTTTTAAATTTTGTCATGCTGAACATTTTAACAATGTTTTGAATTTATATATCTCTTAATATTTGTAAGAAAATTGCCTAAAACTGCATAAATCACAAATTAGGTCATGACCTTGATTTGTGACCTTGACCCTTATTTAAAGGTCATTTCAAGAAAAAGTCAAAAGACATTATCTGTTCAAATAGTCAAGATAAAACAATTTGAAGCCATTTTACGAAATTTTTTTAATTAAACTCAAAAATGTGTAACCCATTTTTCGACCAAATTTTACAAAATGAACAAACTATAGGCTTAAGACCTTAGAGAAGCCAAATATCACATCAGATTTTTTTCCCCCATCAGGGAAAAAGATTTTTAAAGATTTTTGGACCCCTAGGTCAGCTTGACCTAGTTTTGGTAGCCATGGCAAAGCCATGAACAAATCTGAATTGCACCGGCCCATATATGCTTCTGACTTAGTATTGAAGGAGTTTGGAGGAGAAGTCGAAAATAGGTGTTAATGATGCATACACACACAGGCACACATGCATGCATGCACATACACATGCCCCACCATGCCATAAGCTCACATGACCTTTTGGTCAGGTGAGCTAATAAAATGAATTCATTTTTTTTTGTGTTCCTGTGTTTTGTATTGATATTTGTCTTGTGGTTTTCTTGATTCTTCTGGATATTGTAAAGACAAGGTTAAAGTCACAATGACCATATGACCTTGTCTGACAATCACAAGATGTCATCCAAACCAGGACATCACCTTGTTTAAAATTGACAGCTAAACAGATGGCTTAACTTTGAAAGTTTTCAATTCATTTAGATGTTAATACTGGGATTTAGAAATGTTTAAAATATTCTGAAGAACCTTATTTAGGTTTTACCTATCTGATATTTATTTTCATGAAGAGTGGTGAATAAATAAAAAACATTTGTAAACCTGTTGTCCATGTAAATCATATTTGATGTCAGACATTGATATTTTAATAAAACAAAAAAAATCTATTAGAAGTTAATCCATGTAAAATATGAATACTAGGCAAGTTTGTCTCTGACTAAAAAAATCAGCCCAAGCTTGTCTCTGACTGAAATATTCAGACCAAGCTTGTCTCTGACTGAAATATTCAGACCAAGCTTGTCTCTGATAGAAATATACAGTCCAAGCTTGTCTTTGACTGAAATATTCAGACCAAGCTTGTCTCTGATAGAAATATACAGCATCAGCTTGTCTCTGATAAAAATATACAGTCCAAGCTTGTCTCTGACTGAAATATTCAGCCCAAGCTTGTCTCTGACTGCAATATACAGCATCAGCTGGTCTCTGATAGAAATATACAACATCAGCTTGTCTCTGATAGAAATATACAGTCCAAGCTTGTCTCTGACTGAAATATTCAGACCAAGCTTGTCTCTTGATAGAAATATACAGCATCAGCTGGTCTCTGAAAGAAATATACAGCATAAGCTTGTCTCTAACTGAAATATTTAGCCCAAGCTTGTCTCTGATAGAAATATACAGTCCAAGCTTGTCTCTGACTGAAATATTCAGCCCAAGCTTGTCTCTGACTGCAATATACAGCATCAGCTGGTCTCTGATAGAAATATACAGCATAAGCCTGTCTCTGACTAAAATATTCAGCCAAAGCTTGTCTCTGATAGAAATATACAGTCTCTAACTGAAATATAAGTCTCAGCTTGTCTCTAACTGAAATATACAGTCCAACTTTGTCTCTGACTGTACTAGACATTGCATTTGAGTAGAGCTAAATTGCTGGGTAAGTCAACCCCAATAGAGGCAATCTTGTACCTTAGAAAAGAAATGAGAGTTAGTTGTAGCAATGATTGATGTATTTGAATGAAGATAAAGTGGAAATTATTGTCCTATTAAACTTAAAATTGTCATACATCGCATAGGGAACAAGTGTACAAAGTTTAATTACATTCTATCAAATGGTATTTCAGAGATGCCAATTTTGAGCTATGCTGTTTACAAAAGTGTGGCAGAAAAATATGGACTAATAATAATAATAATAATAATAAAAATGATAAAGGGTAAATCAATAAGTCAAACCAACTATGTTGGGGGTGACTTGAATATAAGCTTGTCTCTGATAGAAATATACAACCCCAGCTTGTCTCTGACTGAAATATAAGGCCCAAGTTTGTCTCTGATAGAAATATACAGCCCAAGTTGTCTCTGACTGAAATATACAGCCCAAGCTTGTCTCTAATAGAAATATACAGCCCAAGCTTGTCTCTAATAGAAATATACAGCCCAAGCTTGTCTCTGACTGAAATATTCAGCCCAAGCTTGTCTCTGATAGAAATATTCAGCCCAAGCTTGTCTCTGATAGAAATTTACAGCCCAAGCTTGTCTCTGACTGAAATATTCAGCCCAAGCTTGTCTCTGTCTGAAATATTCAACCTAAGCTTGTCTCTGTCTGAAATATTCAACCTAAGCTTGTCTCTGTCTGAAATATTCAACCCAAGCTCGTCTCTGTCTGAAATTCAACCCAAGCTTGTCTCTGACTGAAATATACAGCCCCAGCTTGTCTCTGATAGAAATATACAGCCCAAGCTTGTCTCTGACTGAAATATACAGCCCAAGCTTGTCTCTGATAGAAATATACAGCTCAAGCTTGTCTCTGACTGAAATATTCAGCCAAAGCGTGTCTCTGATAGAAATATACAGCCCAAGCCTGTCTCTGACTGAAATATTCAGCCCAAGCTTGTCTCTGATAGAAATATTCAGCCCAAGCTTTTCTCTGATAGAAATATACAGCCCAAGCTTGTCTCTGACTGAAATATTGAGCCCAAGCTTGTCTCTGTCTGAAATATTCAACCTAAGCTTGTCTCTGTCTGAAATATATTCAGCCCAAGTTTGGGTGAGATTTGTCTGCCTTTGACATTTATTAAGGACCTTTAGTCCTCCACAATCACAGAAATAACTACATAACCTTAAATATAAGAGAAAAAAAATCTCAACTGGAGTGTATCAGTAATCAGAACTCTACTTTATATTGTAATTAAAAAAAAAAATAAAAGCCTTGTAAAAAAAAACATTTTACCACATTAACTTTTGAAAACAGACTCTATAATTACGAGATTGAAATAACATCAAAATATGGCAGATATAATAGAAAAACAAATTTAAAAACAGAAAAACCCAAACTTTAACACATGCCTCTGACAATCATTTCTCATATATCTTATAAATATCATATAACTGTCATACAAAATGGCTGTTTATAATGTGTTAACATTATTCTTTATCAATAAGATGGCAAATACTGCTCAGATAATAATAATATATTAAAAAGAAATACAGGGTGTTTCAGAAAAAATGACCGGAAATTTGACTCTTCAAAAACTTAATAGGAACATAATATTTAAAATTAAACATATGTTGTTAGTTAGAAAGAGTTAAAACACACAACTGTATTATGTTGAAGGTATCCCCATACAGTAACACACAACTGTACTGATGTTGAGGGTATCCCCATACAGTATCACACAACTGTATTGATGTTGAAGGTATCCCCATACAGTAACACACAACTGTATTATGTTGAAGGTATCCCATACAGTAACACACAACTGTATTGATGTTGAGGGTATCCCCATACAGTAACACACAACTGTATTGATGTCATAGATATCCCCATACAGTAACACACAACAGTATTGATGTTGAGGGTATCCCCATACAGTAACACACAACTGTATTGATGTTGAAGGTATCCCCATACAGTAACACACAACTGTATTGATGTCATAGGTATCCCCATACAGTAACACACAACAGTATTGATGTTGAGGGTATCCCCATACAGTAACACACAACTGTATTGATGTTGAAGTTATCCCCATACACACAACTGTACTGATGTTGAGGGTATCCCCATACAGTATCACACAACTGTATTGATGTTGAAGGTATCCCCATACAGTAACACACAACTGTATTATGTTGAAGGTATCCCCATACAGTAACACACAACTGTATTGATGTTGAGGGTATCCCCATACAGTAACACACAACTGTATTGATGTCATAGATATCCCCATACAGTAACACACAACAGTATTGATGTTGAGGGTATCCCCATACAGTAACACACAACTGTATTGATGTTGAAGGTATCCCCATACAGTAACACACAACTGTATTGATGTCATAGGTATCCCCATACAGTAACACACAACAGTATTGATGTTGAGGGTATCCCCATACAGTAACACACAACTGTATTGATGTTGAAGTTATCCCCATACAGTAACACACAACTGTATTGATGTCATAGGTATCCCCATACAGTAACACACAACAGTATTGATGTTGAGGGTATCCCCATACAGTAACACACAACTGTATTGATGTTGAAGTTATCCCCATACAGTAACACACAACTGTATTGATGTTGAAGGTATCCCCATACAGTAACACACAACTGTATTGATGTCAAAGGTATCCCCATACAGTAACACACAACTGTATTGATGTTGAAGGTATCCCCATACAGTAACACACAACTGTATTGATGTCATAGGTATCCCCATACAGTAACACACAACTGTATTGATGTTGAGGGTATCCCCATACAGTAACACACAACTGTATTGATGTTGAAGGTATCCCCATACAGTAACACACAACTGTATTTTGTTGAAGGTATCCCCATACAGTAACACACAACTGTATTGATGTTGAAGGTATCCCCATACAGTAACACACAACTGTATTATGTTGAAGGTATCCCCATACAGTAACACACAACTGTATTGATGTCATAGGTATCCCCATACAGTAACACACAACAGTATTGATGTTGAAGGTATCCCCATACAGTAACACACAACTGTTTTGATGCCGTAGGTATCCCCATACAGTAACACACAACAGTATTGATGTTGAGGGTATCCCCATACAGTATCACACAACTGTATTGATGTTGAAGGTATCCCCATTCAGTAACACACAACTGTATTGATGTCGTAGGTATCCCCATACAGTAACACACAAAAGTATTGATGTTGAGGGTATCCCCATACAGTAACACACAACTGTATTGATGTTGAAGGTACCCCTATACAGTAACCCACAACGCTATCAATGTTAAAGGTATCCCCACACAGTAACCCACAACTCTATCAATGTTTAAGGTATCCCCACACAGTAACACACAACTAAAGATACATATGTTTTGTGTCCAAATGTGTTCAAAAACTAATCAGTAAAGTGTCTGAATATCAAATATTGCAACAATAAAGTCATGTCTATTGTAGAGACTGTACTGTCAAGGTGTGTCTGGGTCTACATGTTCTAAAAACAAATCAGTTTGTGTTTAAATGTGTTCTAAAAACAAATCAGTTTTGTGACTTAATGCGTTTTCTCAAAACAAATCAGTTTTGTGTCTAAATGTGTTCTAAAAACAAATCAGTTTTGTGTTTAAATATGTTTTAAAAACAAATCAGTTTTGTGTCTGAATGTGTTCTAAAACAAATCAGTTTTCTGCCTAAATGTGTTCTAAAAACAAATCAGTTTTGTGGTAAAATGTTTTCTAAAAACAATCAGTTTTGTGTCTAAATGTGTTCTAAACACAAATCAGTTTTGTGTCTAAATGTGTTCTAAAAACAAATCAGTTTTGTGTTTAAATGTGTTTTAAAAACAAATCAGTTTTGTGGTAAAATGTGTTCTAAAAACAAATCAGTTTTGTGTCTAAATGTGTTCTAAAAACAAATCAGTTTTGTGTCTAAATGTGTTCTAAAAACAAATCAGTTTTGTGTCCAAATGTGTTCTAAAAACAAATCAGTTTTGTGTCTAAATGTGTTCTAAAAACAAATCAGTTTTGTGTCTAAATGTGTTCTAAAAACAAATCAGTTTTGTGTCTAAATGTGTTCTAAAAACAAATCAGTTTTGTGGTAAAATGTGTTCTGAAAACAAATCAGTTTTGTGTCCAAATGTGTTCTTAAAACAAATCAGTTTTGTGTCTAAATGTGTTCTAAAAACAAATCAGTTTTGTGTCTAAATGTGTTCTAAAAACAAATCAGTTTTGTGTCTAAATGTGTTCTAAAAACAAATCAGTTTTGTGTCCAAATGTGTTCTAAAAACAAATCAGTTTTGTGTCCAAATGTGTTCTAAAAACAAATCAGTTTTGTGTCTAAATGTGTTCTAAAAAACAAATCAGTTTTCTGCCTTAATGTGTTCTAAAAACAAATCAGTTTTGTGTCCAAATGTGTTCTAAAAACAAATCA
Organism: Tegillarca granosa; assembly: GCA_029721355.1. Classification (NCBI taxonomy): domain Eukaryota; kingdom Metazoa; phylum Mollusca; class Bivalvia; order Arcoida; family Arcidae; genus Tegillarca; species Tegillarca granosa. The sequence goes on along the minus strand of CM056600.1, from coordinate 476,422 downwards.
GTTTTGTGTCTAAATGTGTTCTCAAAACAAATCAGTTTTGTGTCTAAATGTGTTCTAAAAACAAATCAGTTTTGTGGTAAAATGTGTTCTAAAAACAAATCAGTTTTGTGTCTAAATGTAGTCTCAAAACAAATCTGTTTTGTGTCTAAATGTGTTCTAAAAACAAATCAGTTTTGTGGTAAAATGTGTTCTAAAAACAAATCAGTTTTGTGTCTAATTGTGTTCTAAAAACAAATCAGTTTTGTGTCTAAATGTTTTAAAAAAAAATCAGTTTTGTGGTAAAATGTGTTCTGAAAACAAATCAGTTTTGTGTCTAAATGTGTTCTAAAAACAAATCAGTTTTGTGACTAAATGTGTTTTCTCAAAACAAATCAGTTTTGTGTCTAAATGTGTTCTAAAAACAAATCAGTTTTCTGTCTAAATGTGTTCTAAACACAAATCATCATCACTTAAGTGGGACTTAGGTGTCGAGAGATGCAGAGATAAATAAGTGTGTACTCTAAACAGTTGATCATCAAATTGATTTAAACCTCTATTGAACTAATAACAAGAGGCCCAATAGGGCCGGTATCGCTCACCTGGCATACCCTTATTTTGTTCTTTGCTTTCTCTTTTTAAATATATTCAATCAGTAAAATGTAAACAAACTCACTAGCAATATCCTTATTTTCTATTATTTCCATAAATTTCCTTTCAATTGGCCATGTACTTTGAGAAGATTTAGGCTGAAATAGACCTTTTTTGCATGTTACATAATTATTGCAAAAATTAAAAATTTTACAGAAAAACCCATAACATAAGTTTTATCCCCCAACATCTAGTTTCTATGTTATAAATTTCAACAAAATCAGTACATAAATAAATCCATAATGGCCATTTTTCGATTTTTGCTATTTATAGTAACGGCAGCCATCTTGGATTTTCGACAGACATGCAGATACAATTTTGAATCTATACCACACAAGGACTTTCCACACTCAATATCATTTCAATTGACCATGTACTTTCAGAGAAGAAGATTTTCAAAGATTTCGGCTAAAAATAGAACTTATTTGCATATTACGTAATTATTGCACAAACGAAAAATTGTACGGAAAAACCATTTATAGATATTTAATCCCCCAACATCTATTTTCTATGTTTCAAATTTCAATAAAATCGGTACATAAATAAACCCAAAATGGCCATTTTTAGATTTTTGCTATTTATAGTAATGGTAGCCATCTTGGATTTCTGACGGACATGTCGGAAACAATTTTGAATCTATACCACACAAGGACCTTCCACACTCAATATGATTTCAATTGGCCATGTACTTTCAGAGAAGAAGATTTTCAAAGCTAAAAATAGAACTTATTTGCATATTACGTAATTATTGGAAAAACTAAAAATCGTACAGAGAAACCCGTTATATATGTTTTATCCCCCGAGATCTATTTTCTACATATTAAATTTCAACAAAATTGGTACATAAGGCCATTTATCGGTTTTTGCTATTTATAGTAATGGCAGCCATCTTGGATTTAGGACGGACATGTCGGATACAATTTTTAATCTATAGCAACTAAGGACCTTCCATACCAAATTTCATTTGAATTGGCCTATTGGTTTCAGAGAAGAAGTTAAAGTTTATGGATGCATGGACACACGCACGCACACTTGACCATTCTATTAGCTCACCCAGGCTTTGCCAGGTGAGCTAAAAATTAGTAGTTTTCAAACATAATTAGCAATTTAAGTCTTCTTTTGCAACTGTGACCTTGACCTTTCAACATATGACCTTGTATTATATGTCACAATGATCATTGTCCCAATACCTACAATACTCTAATATACATGCCTATACAAAAAATTTAGTAGTTTTCAAACATAATTAGCAATTTAAGTCTTCTTTTGCAGCTGTGACATTGACCTTTCAACATATGACCTTAAACCATATATCAAAATGATCGCCATGTCAATACCTACAATATTCTACTATACATGTCTATACAAAAAGGTAAAAGTTTTCAAGATAATTAGCAGTTTAAGTCTTCTTTTGCAGCTGTGACCTTGACCTTTCAAAATATGACCTTGAACCATATATCAAAATGATCATCATGTCAATACCTACAATATTCTAATATACATGCCCATACAAAAAGTTAATAGTTTTCAAGATAATAAGCAATTCATGGCTTATTTTGCAGCTGTGACCTTGACCTTTGAACATATGACCTAGAACCATATATCAAAATGATCGCCATCTCAATACCTACAATATTCTAATATACATGCCTATACAAAAAGTTAATAGTTTTCAAAATAATTAGCAATTTAAGTCTTCTTTTGCAGCTGTGACCTTGACCTTTGAACATATGACCTTGAACCATATATCAAAATGATCGTTGTTGCAATACCTGCAATATTCTAACATACATGTCTATACAAAAAGTTAATAGTTTTCAAGATATACTGACAAATACATAATTTTAAGCAATTTCCCCACTCAGTACCTTACCATTTCCCCATTTTGAGCCCCATGGCTACCATTTGTGCAAATCTGAAACTACATTACCTAAGGATGTTATAAATGAAATAACTAAGGTATACCTCAAGTAGATTCAGAGGAGAAGATTTTTAAAGTTTTTTCACTATTTCCCCCCTTATGGGGCCCACGGGGACATAACTCTTTCATTTGCGCAAATCTGAAAGGGCTTCACCCAGGCATAATGGTTACCAAGCTTCATTAAATTTGGCCCATTGGTTTTGGAGAAGAAGATTAAAATGTAAAGTTTACGGACGCACCGACGCACGGACGCACACACGCACGCACGCACATACACACGCCACATCATACCATAAGCTCACACTGGCTAAAGCCAGGTGAGCTAAAAATAAGGCCACTATGAGTTACATGCCAATCAAAGATGGCCTCTGAGTTACATGCCATACCAGAAACAAAACAAGAGGCCCATGGGCCTTAACGCTCACCTGAAGATATGTCCAATATTGTTTGCAAAGTGCAATAGACAATATATTAAGTACAGAAACTTTAAAAGATAATTAATAATTCTAGTATTTCTATGTTGATATGACCTTGACCTTTGAACATATAACCTTAAACCATATATCAAAATGATTGTCATGTTAATACCTACAATATTCTAACATGCATATTCAAGATAATTAGCAATTTAAGTCTTATTTTGCAGCTGTGACCGTGAAGTTTCAACATATGACCTTGAACTATATATCAAAATGATTTTTGTCGCAATACCTACAATATTCTAATATACATGCCTATACAAAAAGTTAATAGTTTTCAAGATAATTAGCAATATAAGTCTTCTTCTGCAGCTGTGACCTTGACCTTTCAACATATGACTTTGAACCCTATATCAAAATGATTGTCATGTCAATACCTACAATATTCTGATATACATGCTTAACAAAAAGTTAATAGTTTTCAAGATATGGTGACAAATATATAATTTTCAGCAATTTCCCCACTCAGTGCCTTACAGTTTCCCCATTTTGAGCCCCATGGCTACCATTTGTGCAAATCTGAAAATAGATGACCTAAGGATGTTATAAATGAAATAACTAAGGTATATCTCTTGTAGATTCAGAGGAGAAGATTTTTAAAGTTTTTCACTTTTTCCCCCCTTATGGGGCCCATAAGGGGACATAACTCCTTCATTTGTGAAAATCTGAAAGGGCTTCACCCAGGCATGATGGTTACCAAGTTTCATTAAATTTGGCTGAGTGGTTTTGGAGGAGAAGATTAAAGTGTAAAAAGTTTACGCACAACGCACGATGGACGATGCACGACGGACGAAGATGGATAGCAATAGCTCATCTGAGCTTTCAGCTCAGGTGAGCTCATAAAGATAGCCTATGAGTTATATGCCTTACCAGAAACAAACCAAAGATGGCCTCTGAGTTACATGCCTTACCAGAAACAAATCAAAGATGGCCACTCTGAGTTACATGCCATACCAGAAACAAATCAAAGATGGCCTCTGAGTTACATGCCTTACCAGAAACAAATCAAAGATGGCCTCTGAGTTACATGCCTTACCAGAAACAAATCAAAGATGGCCACTATGAGTTACATGCCTTACCAGAAACAAATCAAAGATGGCCTCTGAGTTACATGCCTTACCAGAAAACAATCAAAGATGGCCACTATGAGTTACATGCCTTACCAGAATCAAAATAAAGATGGCCACTATGAGTTACATGCCCTACCAGAAACAAAATAAAGATGGCCTATGAGTTACATGCCTTACCAGAAACACAATAAAGATGGCCATTATGAGTTACATGCCTTACCAGTAACAAATCAAAGATGGCCACTATGAGTTACATGCCCTACAAGAAACAAAATAAAGATGGCCTATGAGTTACATGCCTTACCAGAAACAAAATCAAAGATGGCCACTATGAGTTACATGCCTTACCAGAAACAATCAAAGATGGCCACTATGAGTTACATGCCTTACCAGAAACAAAATAAAGATGGCCACTATGAGTTACATGCCTTACCAGAAACACAATAAAGATGGCCACTATGAGTTACATGCCTTACCAGAAACAAAATAAAGATGCCCACTATGAGTTACATGCCTTACCAGAAACAAATCAAAGATGGCCATTATGAGTTACATGCCTACCAGAAACAACTAAAGATGCCACGTATGAGTTACATGCCTTACCAGAAACACAATAAAGATGGCCACTATGAGTACATGCTCTCCCAGAAACAAAATAAAGATGCCACTATGAGTTACATGCCTTACCAGAAACAAATCAAAGATGGCCACTATGAGTTACATGCCCTTACCAGAAACAAAATCAAAGATGGCCACTATGAGTTACATGCCCTACCAGAAACAAAATACAAGCTGGCCACTATGAGTTACATGCCCTTACCAGAAACACAATAAAGATGGCCACTTATGAGTTACATGCCCTTACCAGTAACAAAATAAAGATGGCCACTCTGAGTTACATGCCCTACCAGAAACCAAATAAAGATGGCCACTCTGAGTACATGCCTTACCAGTAACAAAATAAAAGATGGCCATTATGAGTTACATGCCCTACCAGAAACAAATAAAGATGGCCACTATGAGGTACATGCCCTACCAGAAACAAAATAAAGAGCCCACTATGAGTTACATGCCCTACCAGAAACAAAATAAAGATGGCCACTCTGAGTTACATGCCCTACCAGAAACAAAATAAAGATGGCCACTATGAGTTACATGCCTTACCAGAAACAAATCAAAGATGGCCATTATGAGTTACATGCCTTACCAGAAACAAAATAAAGATGGCCACTATGAGTTACATGCCTTACCAGAAACAAATCAAAGATGGCCTCTGAGTTACATGCCTTACCAGAAACAAAATAAAGATGGCCACTATGAGTTACATGCCTTACCAGAAACAAATCAAAAAACTTAATAAAGTATAACTAAAGCAAGGGTATGATGTGTATGTCAACATTATTACATAGAACATCATGTACTTGGTATATGTTTTGACCAATAAATACCCTGGAAGTCATCTTTCCCTAGATGTGAACCAGGTAATTACCAAGACTGATGTGGTTTTGACATAAGTTTTTCTGTATTTTCTGCAGAAAAGCTCTATTTTATAAAATGCCACACTGATTAAATGATACAAGCTATGATAGATGAAATAAATAAACACATTCTATAAAATGACACCCCTCATTTCATTCCATTTTCATGCTCAGTTACGATTAAGATGATTTGGGGAGATAATCTTCTGACAGGCTATAAGATTTAGATCCCACAAATGTTTGTAATACAAAAACTTTACAGAGCTATCATTTCATGCAAAATAAATCTTTTGATGCATAACTTTAAATGCTTTAGAAGTGAAGTTGGAAAAAAAAGAATAATCTTTTGAAAGAGTGGTACAAAAAATGAAATGATAGTCTTTCAAAAGTAAAAATGGATTTTATTTTATTATCTTCAGTTCTGGACAATGCATTAGAATACATTATGGGAAATAAGCCTTCTTAGATAATTAAGTCATATCTTAAATATGGTAAAATGAGTTTCTATGGATATAACAAAATTTCCTGTCTTTAAAAGATTTTATAGTTAAAGAAAAAGAGGAGAAATAAAACACTGAAGTACACACACATTTAAATATTGTTTGATATTTTTTCTTTATACCCACACACACATATACTTTAAGCTAGAATCTTTAAACTCATCATTAATCCCTGGGAAGTTTTTTTTTTTTTTTTTTTTTTTTTTTTCATTTCCTGGATAAATAACCATGGAGAAAATTTTAACATAATTTTGTGAAACTTGTAACTGCACTTGTAAAACTGAGCAGTTGGTTTTACAGTCCATTTCTGGCAGGAGGAGTATCATATTTTACTTATTTATTTATAAAACAATGCAACATGTTAAAAAAGATCCACCGTTTGCGTTAATACCTCTTAATATTTGTATTAAATTGTTATTTTTCTTATTTATATAAACCCTTTGTGTCAATTTCTTTGAAATTCAAACATCACTTTTACAGGAAGATTTTCAAATTCACTGAAAATAATATAGTTTCTACACAAACAACATCAGCAGGAATAATATAGTGTATGAATAAACACAATAAGTGTGGAACAAGAGGCCCGATCGGGCCTGTATCACTCAACTGGCAGACAAGTTGCATCTCATTTTATAGCAACTGTGGCCATTTTGGATGCCACAAGAAGCTATTTGTATAAGCATTTAACTACTCCACAAAGGGACCTTCCACACCAAATATGGTTCCATTTGGCTAGAATTAGCTATTAATACACATGCATGCAAGCCTTGCTATGCCATAAGCTAAGCTGGCTAAAGCCAGTTGAGCTACAAACACAATTAGTAATCCCACTGATCAATCAGCCTACATGGTACATGGATGAACCCCATTAGTAATACCATTGGTCAGTCTAGATTATAATCTATATATTATTTACCTGTCTAATGATCCAGATAATAATCTCTGGTAGTTTTTACAAAAAGTCAGTGATGTTATTGTCTTGTGATGATGACATAAAGTGGTAAGTAGTCGTCCACCTGCTAACGCATCCCAAACCTTGATTACATTTCCTCCTGAAATAAACAAATTAATTTACTTAATTTGTCATCACTTGATTTACAAAATGAAATAAGACTACAATACTCTGTTATCCATATTCTGCTTGATCTATGTATATCACATGTAATAAAAAAATATAAATAAAAAAAAATCATCTATTGTAACTAAAGGTGACCTTAGCAAAATTCTTCATTTTTTCTCCACTGAGGTGTCTTTATATCTGCTAAAATGAATATAACATTCAGTCTACTGTTTAAGCCTTGTTTATCAAAATATACTGGCAGAAAAAAAACAGTTTATTTTTGATCATTATTTTACAAAATTCTGATATTTAGTTCACTGTTTGGGTTTTGCAATTTTCTTTTCGTTATTTCTGAAAATATTTTGATTATTTTTCTTACATGTACACAGATAGAGTTTGCATGAATATTGTTAAGACAGGAATACCATAATCTTATTTTTACTGAAATCAGTAATGTGGTTCAGTGCACGTGGCTTCAGTTGCTCCCTTATTTTCCTTAAAACTGACCACATCAGTTGCTCCCTTATTTTCCTTAACACTGACCACATCAAGTCATTTATTGTCCTTATAGGGATAATGTTCTACTCCTCAATAAGGACCTGTGTGAGATCAGTGACATTATATGGTATACTGATGTGCTTTCTAACCCTTCTGTCAAGCTTGTCCAAAAAATGCTTGATTGGGAACAAATCAAGATTGCATGGTGGCCAATCAAGAACTGAGACATTGTTTGGAGTCAGATATTTATGACAAACCCTAGAAACATTGAGGCTTGATCATGTTGTAAAGCTGCAAATTAAGGTTATGTTTATGGATAAGAGGAAAGACTCCACAGTCCAGGGACCTGATCTTGGTATCTTACTGCTGTAAGATTGCCATGGATAACCACAAGAAATGTTTTCATGCTGTGAAATATCCCTACCCATACCATAACAAACCCTCCCTTGATTATTGCACAAGTGTCACAATACTGTTCATCACGATGTGGATAGACATGATGTTGTCTATCTAACCAAAAAAGCATGAAGCCAGACTAGTCATTGAACAACACACAACTCCAATGGGCCAAATAAAGTGCATGTGTCAACTTTCTGTAAGTAGTAGACCAACACAGGGACATTGTGGTCTTAATTTAAACTCCTGCAACAGATTCCAAAACATTCTTGGACCCATTGAAATGACCATGAGTGAGACCAAGTTAGGGTGTTGTCTTTGTTAATGTCTGAAATTGATTATGGAGGTGTTCTATCTTGACATAAAAACTCTGTGAGTAGGCCACTAACTAACCAATACAGAGGTGGATAATATAACGAGAAGTTTCAAATATTGTCAGCAAAGTAAATCATAATGAAATCAACTCTAATTAAATCAATTAACTTTAGAAGTTTTATTATTTAAATCCAAACACTATTGATGAGAAATTGATACATGACATAATCGTCTAGTCATACTATGTAGACATTCAGGATTATGATGTGTTAGCATTGATTTTTTTTTTTGTCTATGAAGAGGAAAATAGTTATAAACATTGTCATTAAATAAGAAATACTGAAAAATAATACCATAGAAATATGCAATATACAAATCCTTTAAAAAATTGTGTGATTCTTATTTATAGATTTATCTTAAAGTGTTATTAGAAATTTATAGAACTTGAATTACCTCCCTTTACATATCAGTAAAACTTCAACAAGATATTTTTAGACATTTATGAATTATAAATTAATATTTATAGAGAAACAAGTTTAAATGTTTTTAAGCAGCATAAATAATTAAATTAAAGCACACTGATATAGACTTAATCAAAGCTGCTGAGAAAGCATGCAATGTGCATTGGATCACTGGACATTTTTTCTTCCAAATTATATGACTCAACACTTGAAAGTTACAGTAGATAAATGATTTGGAATATGTAAAAATTTGGCAGTAATTAATGCCAGGTGGAGAAACTTGGAAAGTTTAAGACAATGATGAAGTATTACTCGTCAAATTGAGTCTATCTTCAACAATAAATAAATAAAACAATACTGACTTATAACCACTTATTACACATCAGGCGACCACTAATTCTGGAGGCCGTATCACAGCAACGAGATGTCAGTATCAAAATTGATAATAAGTTTATAATTATTTTGTGTAATTTACAGCTGCTGTAGTATATAAAATACTTATTTTTTATGTTTTAAAATATTTATAATGGGACTAGCAAACAGCTAAGTACAACTTATAGTACAGGTACTTCACCTTCTACTTGGTATTTATCACTGGTAAAATATTTGTACATATACCAGTAAAATCATCATCATCATCAACTTTAATCAATGTCTATACAAGTGTTCTAGAAAAAGTATTTATATTTTAATTTATAAATAAGAAATTTCACTAAAAGTGATTTATAATTAACCCCCTCCCTCATTGGTAGTAAAGAATAATGCATGGTACTTATAATGATTGGAGAAATAACTCTTAATGGAGAGTCAACACAATTGTAAGAAAAAAGTAGAAGCATTATACTCTTATGTACAAAATTAGAAGAGTAATTGAAGAAATAAAAGGACAAAATTACTCAACAAAAAGCACTCCTAATTCTGAGACAATGATAAAACAGTCAATAAACACACACACACACACACACACACACACACACACACACACACACACACAAAACCCACAAAAAATATGAAACATGGACAAAAATGCAATACAAGAAATACAGAGAATTCCATTGAACTTTATATCTACAATTATTTATATATCATGTTGACAATTGTAAAAGTGCCAGTATAATTAACTAGAATGTATAATTGAGAGCAATTAATATATGTCTGCATATCAGCTCTCTAAAGTGGTTGCTCCAAATAGCGGGTGAAATTCCAAGAAAGAAAGAACTCTCTGGAATTCCGTGGTTTTAACCGGATTTCTCCAAAGTCCTTCCGAATTCCGAAAAACGGTGAGGAAGTGACCTCCCCATGGTCAATCCCTACCAGTTGACAAAATTTTAACCAGATCGGATAAGAAACCTAGGAAGAGATGTCTCTGAAAAAAACATAGCAGAAATGACAGAGAATAATAATAACAATAATAAAAAAAATAATAAAGATTACGAGTAACAACAAGATGTCTGCTGATACACAGACATAATTCATAAACTCAATAAATCACTTCATCAAAGGTACAAATGTTATGAGCTGGTGTGAGCAGGAGACAAAATCACCTCAGGAAATCTCAAAGTCCCAAGTGAAGTCAGTTTGGTTCAAACCTACAACCCCGCACTTTTACAAATACATCACAAAATAACATAAAATATTTTGTTTTTGTACACCTAGTCCAAAAATTCTTTATCCATACTGATCAAGAATAGGACATTATAAGCTCTTATGGCATTTGGTACATGTAAAGTTAAATGATGTCATGACATCACAAAGAAGATTTTTATCGATTCAATGTTAAAGAAGTCTCTTAAAAAGGAAGGGTAAAGACTTTAGACATTAAGTATTCACAGGATTACTTTTTTCTCTATACTTTCTATATTTAATTCACTTTTAACTTTTTCTAATTATGCTGACTTGATAATTGAACCTTTTTTTCAAATTCATGAAAGCAGAGTTTAAATATTACTCTGTCTAAAAGTTAAAATTTCATCAAAATCAGTCTAGGATTAAATACAGGATAAATAAACTAAACAAAAAAAGTGAAATAAATAAATAAAATAAATAATTAAATAAATTTCATCAAAATCAGTCTAGGATTAAATACAGGATAAATAAACAAAACAAAAAAAGTAAAACAAACAAACAAACAAACAAACAAATAAATAAATAAATAAATAAATAAATAAATAAATAAATAAATAAATAAATAAATATCATCAAAATCAAAATCAGTCTAGGATTAAATACATAATAAATAAACAAAAAAAAAAAAAGTAAAATAAATAAACAAACAAACAAACAAACAAACAAACAAATAAATAAATAAATAAATAAATAAATATCATCAAAATCAGTCTAGGATTAAATACAGGATAAATAAACAAAACAAAAAAAAGTAAAAAAAAAAAAAATAGATAAAAATAAATAAATAAATAAATAAATAAATAAATAAATAAATAAATAAATAAATAAATAAATAGTTTCAATGTTATGTTAAAATACTTTTATCCAATATCTGTATCTTATAGAAATATTTGTTCCTGAGGCTGGTTAATTTGTTTCAAAAGACTTTAAATATATTAAATATATGTATTAATTTTTTTTAAAATACCAATTAGAAACAGGCTTTTTAACTTCAAAGAAAAATAACAATTGCTGGGATAATGAAATAAACGAAAATTGCCTTTAAAAAATTAAAAACTATAACCAAATTCTTTTACAAAAAATTGCATCAGAACCCATTTATCATAATGATGAGTTGACATATACTTTCATGTATTAAGACAAATCAGATTTTATAGGCAAATGTAATGTTCACATAAGCCATCTTTATTGTAAATTACTTCAGGCCTAATTTACATGAGAAATGAGATTCACCCTAAAATCAATTGGTGTACATATTTCATAGGATAAATAGAATTTTGTCAGAATTTATCATATTGCTATTTGATCTCATGATGAGGGAAAACCCCAGGTGAAAATCCAGTACATATGTCCTGCGACCCAGGAATTATAAAAGCCACTAATTTTGCATGACAACACATTGTGAACCTATAAGGCTTAATATTAGTTTTTGTTACGATATGTTAAGATGTATGATATAAATTAGGTAGCCCACTGTGATGGAGCCCCGGTATCACTTCTGTGATTTAAATTAGCCTGGATATTAGACGATATGGTAATCATAAGAAAGACTCAAGTTTAATGCCTCATTTCTTAACTACTGATAGATGTATATTTCCCCATTAATGATATATATCATGCAGAACTGTTGAAAAGAAAGGGGAGAAAAAATTTGTGGTTCGTGTGATTAATTACTTATATTATGTTTCTTACTGGTATATCAACCAGATGTAAATAGCATTAAAACACATAAAACAATGCTTGTAAAACAAATAGCTACAAAATCTATATATAAAAACATAAAAAAAATATACAAATCCATTGTACAATGCTTTTTATATTGGTTTTTGTTACAACATTTTAAAAATCACACATTTTCTTCATCTTGGTAAAAATTAAATAACATCTAAATTTTTGTTTCAGTTCAATTTTTTAATTTTTAATTAATCTTTAAATTTATATAAATGATTAACTGGTACCACATAAACTTTGTAAGTGTGAAGTGAACAATGAGATTTGTACAACATAATTGTGTAAAAGTGTAATACAATGGAAAGAAAAATTAAAAATTTTAAAGAATACATTTGTAATAAAAAAAAAAATACTTGTATGGAGCATTTCTTGATGAAAATAACTTTTTTAAAGTAAATTTTAAATGAATAATTAAAACTTTTAAAAAGAATACATTTTTATAAGATATTTTTTATTTCTGAAGTATTTTTATCATTTTTTTAAAAAAAAATTCAATTACTTTATTTTGGTGTTTTTTAAAACTGATTTTTATATAAAAATGTATTATAAAGTAAAAAAAATATTTCCAACAAAACTACAGTAAAAATGTCTGTAAAATATTTCATAAATCCATTTTTTTATTGTTGATATACATGTACTTTCTTTATATTTTATAATTATTATTTAGAATTCATTGTTATAATTTTCATCTTATTAATTTTGTTTGACTGCTCAATTGGAAGAAAAAAGGGCCTCATTTTCAAGGCTTAAGGTAAGTGCCGACACCAAGGCAAGTAACTCTATTCAACAGGAAAAAACAACTGATCTGTAATAATAAATGTATAAAAAATTACAAAACTTTCCCATCAAGTCTACTGTCGGTAAACCATTATTTAAATATTTTTTGTTTTGAATTATTACCGAGTGTTAGTTAATTTATTTTAATCATATAAGATCGTGAAAATATTCTAAAATTATCGTTTAGTTTGGCAAACAAGAGGCCCATGAACCTTAACGCTCACCTGAGGAAATGTCCAAAAACTTGCAAAGAACTTAATTGAAAAACTTTACAAAATTCCTCAAGTTTGGAAATCTGGCAATAATTAATCAGAAATATCTAGTCACATTTCATTTATAAAAAGCTTATATGCATGATTTAAATAGTACAATGAATAATTTCCAAATAATGATTTTGACCTTTGAACATAAGAACTTGATCCTTATATCAAAATGGTCGTTAATATCAATACCTACAATATTCTAAGATACATGCTTGTACAAAAAGTTAATGATTTTCAGGATAATTTACAATTTCAGTTTCCTTCTACAGCTATGACCTTGACCTTTGAACCATATATCAAAATGATCGTCATATCAATACTTACAATATTCTAGTATATATGCCTATACCAAAAGTTCATAGTTTTCAAGATAATTCACAATTTCAGTTTTCTTCTACAAATATGACCCAGAACTTTCAACATAAGACCTTGACCCATATATCAAAATGATTGTCATATCAATACCTACAATATTCTAATATACATGCCTATACAAAAAAGAAATAGTTTTCAAGATAATAAACAATTTCAGTACACTTATACACCTATGACCTTGACCTTTGAACATATGACCTTGAACCATATATCAAAATGATCATCAAATTAATACTAACAATATTTAAATATACATGCCTATACAAAAAGTTAATAGTTTTCAAGATAAGTCACAATTTCAGTATAGATATGCAGTAATGACCTTCACCTTTCCATATATGCCCTTGAACCATATATCAAAATGATTGTCATATCAATACCTACAATATTCTGATATACATGCCTATACAAAATGTTAATAGTTTTCAAGCTAATGCACAATTTTAGTATTTATAAGCCAAAAATAACTTTTCAGGGGCAACAACTCCTACATGGATTATCGTATAGTTACCAAATTCGGTACCTATTAAAATTTTGTCCTGGGGAACATTTTAACTATGTTTTGAATTCATATTTCTCTTAATATTTGCAAGAAAATTGCCTAAAACTGCATAAATCACAAATTAGGTCATGACCTTGATTTGCGACCTTGACGCTTTTTTAAAGGTCATTTCAAGGAAAAGTCAAAACTGAAAACCCCATGTGATTATCTGTTCAAATAGTCAAGTTGTAACAATTTGAAGCCATTTTACGAAATTTTTTTAATTAAATGCAAAAATGCGTTATCCATTTTTCAACCAAATTTACAAAATGAACAAACTATAGGCTTAAGACCCTAGAGAAGCCAAATATCACATCAGATTTTTTCTCCCATCATCAGTTTCGGAGAAGAAGATTTTTTAAATATTTTTGGACCCCTAGGTCACCTTGACCTAGTTTTGGTAGCAATGGCAACGTCATAAACAAATCTGAATTGCACCAGCCCATATATGCTTCTGACCAAGTATCATTGAAATCTGTCCAGCAGTTTTGGAGAAGTTGAAAATAGGTGTTAACGACGCACACACGCATGCACATACACAAGCCACGCCACGCCATGCCATAAGCTCACATGACATTTTGGTCAGGTAAGCTAAAAATAGGCATATGTTTTACCCCTGATCCCACAGAGCAGATACTAGATGCACATATGGTTCTCCAGTTTAACAGACTTAATTAATCAAATGTTATAATAAAATATTTGGTTTTTGGAATATAGAAAACAAATCTTTGTAACAGTTAACAAACTTTAATACTCAAACAATTCTTAAATCATGTCATTTTGTTGGTTTGAATTTTTTAATAGCAATTTAAAAAATAAGGGGTAGGGGAGATAATCCTTCCCATATCTCGAAAACAAGAACCCAAGCATATGGTTTTTTAAATTTCATTTTGTAGAATATGTATCAAACTTCATTGGGGCAGTTTTTGAAAGAAACTTAATTCACAGATTTTATAAAATATGGGTTTTGTGGTAAACTGTTGACAAAAATGAAGATACTTTTTGTACACTCTGTTATTAAAATTTTAGCTTTAATTATCTAAATGCTATGTATATCACTTCATTGCATGTCTTTTATTGAAATATTGATTAAAACCATAAAAATGATTTTTTTATTACATCTAATCATTAATGAATTAATAACAAACATAAAATAACCCTGCTGGGATATTTAGAAATGAGAAATGACTGTTGAAAAATGGGGTAAGTTGAATGCACTCTACTAAAAAAAATGAAAACCCAAACATGTATTTTATTATTTTATTTAACAAAGCACATTCTAAGGAATGCATGTGCAAATTTTCAGAAAACTTCAATTCAGGGGAAATGTTTTGCCTCTAGTGTTGGGAACTACATTAAATTTTTATAGTTTGAAAAAATTATGTACAAAATTATAACTATCATTTTACTCTGTATTTGTCTACTAGATTTTTCCCAAAATTTGCTTTTAATTATGCTTTTTCCCAATTCCCAAGAATCCAGACAGATTACCAAAAAGGAGCGAGACACCGTCCTGTTTTTATACATTTTTTAATTAAGTTTCATTTTCAAAACATCATTTCCAGTTTTTGTAATTTTTTTTCTTTGAAAACTTTGTCATGACCCGGTAAATAAACATCTCCAATAAAGCAAGATTGGTGGTGAAATTATGAAATATTTAAGGAAGTGCTCTTACAAAGATAAATCACAATCTCTTCGAAATGATAAATTTAGATAAGTCAGTGAAGGAAATCACGGGCATTATTGCAGCACTTGAGTTAGATTAGTGGGTGAGTGAGTTTCTGTTTAAAGCTATATCAGCATTATTATTCTCCTGTAAGAATTCCTGGAAGAAACTACAAACTTTCAGCAAGCCAGCTGACAAAATTTTCACAAATTTGGATCATTCCCCAGTGGGATTTGAACTCAGTCTGTAAGAGACCCCGTGATTGGTAAGAAAGGCCCCGTCACTTGTGAGAGAGGCCCTGTGACTGGAAAGAAAAGCCCCGATTGGTAAGCTTGGCCCTGTGCGTGGTAAGCCAGGACCTGTGATTGGTAAGCCAGGACCTATGATTGGTAAGAGAGATAGGCCCTGTGATTGGTAAGCCTGGCCCTGTGATTGGTAGTCAAGGCCCTGTGCGTGGTAAGCCAGGACTTGTGATTGGTAAGAGAGATAGGCCCTGTGATTGGTAAGCCTGGCTCTGTGATTGGTAAGCCAGGCTGAGGCCCTGTGATTGGTAGTCAAGGCCCTGTGATTGGTAAGCCAGGCTGAGGCCCTGTGATTGGTAGTCAAGGCCCTGTGATTGGTAAGCGAGCTCTTTTACCACTTCTGCTTCCAGTACAAGAAGTGATTTTTATACAAATGGGAACTAAAAAATTCAAGTCTGTTGCCAAACATTGCAATTCTTATTTTCTTATTCATAATGTAAGAAGTATCAAATAAGACTTCCACTTACTGCTGTTATTTATTCATATATTGAAATCCTATCAAGATCTGTTAATTTTATATGACAAAAAAAACAACCAAAAAAAACCCCAAAAAAACAAAAAATAAAAAACACTGATTCAATATCTTATACTGAACAAACAAGTCTGTTCAAATATTTCTACAATTATGAGTTTTCCCTGTTCCTGTGTTATTATACATTATGATATTTCATCAATGCATGGTGACGGTGATAATTGTGATGACAAATTTTTTTGAGAGATATAATGACGTTGTACTGTAAATATAACAGACTTAAGAGACTATATATTACTTCAAAACTTTCTACTTTGATGAGACTTTTATTGTAAATAGCATGAGAAAAAATCAGAAGGTGTGTGTAAAAAAAGTAAAAAAAAAAAAAAATGTTCCTTTTCATTTGCCATGAACTCCTGTCATAAGATGTGACTATGATATCCACCAGTACAAAGTTGCTGGTAATCTTAAATATTTTGTTTGATGATCAAGAATAAAGTGTAGCTAATTAGAATCTTTATTTTTCTAGTTCATTCATCTATTCTATGTAGTTTTAATGAGATGATATAATGATAATACAGAGTCAGTTGTGTAGAGGGATGGCGTTTTAGGCCCCGGTCAAGATTCTTTAACTTATATTTAGGTGGTCAGTAATTGTGGAACAGAGTGACCAAAGAAGACTACTGACCTTTGGTAGGTGAGGATAAACTTTCTCACTGTAGGATCTGCTAAAGTGGGATTTGAACTCAGATTGAGAGAGGCAATGTGATCCATTAAGTGTGCACTTTAGACAACTTGGTCACCTAGACCCAGAGTATACAAAGAGAAGAGACATATTACAATACAACAAGTCTAAAACAAACTCAACACCCAACATCATCAAAAGACCAGGATTTGGTTGTTTTTTTTAAATGTGACCTAAGCAGAGTTAACTTGGCTAACACACAAATTTATCCACTTCCTATTTAAGATTCATACTTATAACCGTTACAAAGCTCAACTGGATAGTTGTTGATTGTTGTCCTAAAAACTTCTGGGAATTTTATTGTCACAAAATCCCTTGGTATTAGCCATTACACAATTTCCATTAATTAGTAATTTACCAAATACAAAAAAAAACTTGTTCAAAAAAACTATTACAATCAATTTTAAATTTGTATGGCAGATGTCTGCTGCCTTCCTTCTTGTAAAACATGTGACCTTTGTTGACCTAACATCGAATGAAACATGTTAGCATATGTCAGAAGGGTAACTTTAGAATTATTACCCCTTAACACCTCTGGATTGATGATAGACTGATCGCCATAATAATTGTACCAAGACTTAATTGATACTGAAAGTTTCATTCCAAACAAAACCTCTTGATGGCAAGCACTCTAGATTATGTGGAAGATAGATACTCAACTTTATAGCTTAGTATTATTTGTAAGTCTATAAATACAGAGAAGCTTGTCAGATTTATACATTTCATACAATGACAGAATGAAATTAACAAGGAAAAACTATTCATTTTATTGGCTATATGCTCATTTATTTTCTCATTTATACTCCATTTTTTACATTCAACACTCATATGTCTACCTCCCAAATATAATTAAAGATCATATGTTGACCCTTCAATAAATATTACTCTTATCAGTAACATTTTTTTTACCAGGGTATTTCTGTATTTCATAATTATTCTTGTTCCATCTAATTTTGTGCTGAAATATATATTATCTTTTTTTAAAAAATATGGCTGTCACATTTTTTGTGAAATATAAATTTTCTGCTTGAAGAATTTGGTGATGCAATTAGTTTTTATTCATTATAAATAAAAAAAATACAAACTAGAAACAGTTAACAACCTTTAACAATTAACCTTTATGTATAATACATTTAAATAAGAATGAAATATCAATGTATTATTGTGAAAAACAAAAGGCCTTCACGCTCATCTGAGAATATGTCCCAAATCTTCTGTAGAAGTAAAATGGACTATCAATTATTACAGAAACTATCCAAATTTTCCCAAGTTTGGACCCCACTACCACAAAACTTTCTTTGAAACATCTAAGGTCTAGCCACAGTATATTTAAAAACAGAGAAAATACATGTAGTAGCTAAAGTAAACAAGATAATTTCCAGTTGATTAAACATTTCAGAATTCTTTTGCAGCAATGACCTTGATCTTTGAACCTATGACCTTGAACCATATATCAGAATCATAATATCAATACCTACAATATTTTTAATATGCATGCCAATATAAAAAGTAAATAAATTTCAAGACAAGAGGCCCATGGGCCTTAACGCTCACCTGAAGATATGTCCAATATTGTTTGCAAAGTGCAATAGACAATATATTAAGTACAGAACCTTTAAAAGATAATTAATAATTTTAGTATTCCTATGTTGATATGACCTTGACCTTTGAACACATAACCTTAAACCATATATCAAAATGATTGTCATGTTAATACCTACAATATTCTAATATGCATGCCTATACAAAAAGTTAATAGTTTTCAAGATAATTAGCAATATAAGTCTTCTTTTGCAGCTGTGACCTTGAACCATATATCAAAATGATCGTTGTCACAAAACCTACAATATTCTAATATACATGCCTATACAAAAAGTTAATAGTTTTCTAGATAATTAGCAATTTAAGTCTTCTTCTGCAGCTGTGACCTTGACCTTTCAACATATGACCTTGATCCATATATCAAAGTGATTGTCATGTCAATACCTACAATATTCTAATATACATGCCTATACAAAAAATTAAAAGTTTTCAAGATAATTAGCAATTTAAGTCTTCTTCTGCAGCTGTGACCTTGACCTTTTAATATATGACCTTGAACCATATATCAAAATGATCGTCATGTCAATACCTACAATATTCTAATATACATGCCTATACAAAAAGTTAACAGTTTTCAAGATAAATAGCAATTTAAGTCTTCTTTTGCAGCTGTGACCTTGACCTTTCAACATTTGATCTTGAACCATATATCAAAATGATCGTTGTCACAAAATCTACAATATTCTAATTTACATGCCTATACAAGAAGTTAATAGTTTTCAAGATAATTAGCAATTTAAGTCTCCTTTTGCACTTGTGACCTTGACCTTTCAACATATGACCTTGAACCCTATATCAAAATGATCGTTGTTGCAATGCCTACAATATTCTAATATACATGCCTATACAAAAAGTTAATAGTTTTCTAGATAATTAGCAATTTCAGTCTTCTTCTGTAACTGTGACCTTGACCTTTCAACATATGACCTTGATCAATATATCAAAGTGATTGTCATGTCAATACCTACAATATTCTTATATACCTGCCTATACAAAAAGTTAATAGTTTTCAAGATAATTAGCAATTTAAGTCTTCTTCTGCAGCTGTGACCTTGACCTTTTAATATATGACCTTGAACCATATATCAAAATGATCGTCATGTCAATACCTACAATATTCTAATATACATGCCTATACAAAAAGTTAACAGTTTTCAAGATAAATAGCAATTTAAGTCTTCTTTTGCAGCTGTGACCTTGACCTTTCAACATTTGACCTTGAACCATATATCAAAATGATCGTTGTTGCAATACCTACAATATTCTAATATACATGCATATACAAAAAGTTAATAGTTTTCAAGATAATTAGCAATTTAAGTCTTCATTTGCAGCTTTGACCTTGACCTTTCAACATATGACCTTGACCCATATATCAAAATGATCGTCATGTCAATACCTACAATATTCTAATATACATGCCTATAAAAAAAGATAATAGTTTTAAAGATAATTAGCAATTTAAGTCTTCTTCTGTAACTGTGACCTTGACCTTTCAACATATGACCTTGATCCATATATCAAAATGATCGTCATGTCAATACCTGCAATATTCAAATATACATGCCTATACAAAAAGTTGATAGTTTTCAAGATATAGTGACAAATATATAATTTTTAGCAATTTCCCCACTCAGTGCCTTACAATTTCCCCATTTTGAGCCCCATGGCTACCATTTGTGCAAATCTGAAAATAGATGACCCAAGGATGTTATAAATGAAATAACTAAGGTATATCTCTTGTAGATTCAGAGGAGAAGATTTTTAAAGTTTTTCACTATTTCCCCCCTTGTGGGGCCCCAAGGGGACATAACTCCTTCATTTGTGCAAATCTGAAAGGGCTTCACCTAGGCATGATGGTTACCAAGTTTCATTAAATTTGGCCTGGTGGTTTTGGAGGAGAAGATTAAAATGTAAAAAGTTTACGCACGACGGACGGAGATGGATAGCAATAGCTCATCTGAGCTTTCAGCTCAGGTGAGCTAATAATTCACTATTACCTTTAAAGCCATTTCCAAATTAAGTGCCTTGCCATTCCCCCATTTGTAGCCCCCATGCCTACCATTTGTGCAAATCTGAAAACTCAATGACCTAGAATATTAACCATGAAATAACTATGGTATATCTCTTGTAAATTTATAGAAGACTTTTAAAGTTATTCACTATTTCCATCCTTTTGGGACCAAAAAAGAACATAAATGCATTGGGTTGCAAAGCCTAAATGCCTTTACCCAGGCATGATTATCACTAAGTTTCATTAAATTTGGCGTAGCAGTTTTGGAAGAGAAGATTATATTGTAAAAAGTAATTGTAAGAGGAACAACAGACAACAGCTGACATAACAGCGCTTCCTGGACCTATCAGTGAAATATCAACGCTTCCTGGACCTATCGGTGAAATAACAACACTTCCTAGACCTATAAGTGAAATAACAACGCTTCCTAGACCTATCAGTGAAATGACAATGCTTCTTGGACCTATCAGTGAAATAACAATACTTCCTAGACCTATTAGTGAAATAACAATACTTCCTAGACCTATAAGTGAAATAACAATACTTCCTGGACCTATCAGTGAAAAAACAACGCTTCCTGGACCTATTAGTGTAACTGAACCTTTCAGTGAAATAAAAATAACAATACTTCCTGGACCTATCAGTGAAATAACAACGCTTCTTGGACCTATCAGTGAAATAACAATGCTTCCTGGACCTATCAGTGAAATAACAATGCTTCCTGGACATATCAGTGAAAAAACAACGCTTCCTGGACCTATCAGTGAAATAACAATGCTTCCTGGACCTATCAGTGAAATAACAATGCTTCCTGGACCTATCAGTGAAATAACAATGCTTCCTGGACATATCAGTGAAAAAACAACGCTTCCTGGACCTATCAGTGAAATAACAATATTTCCTGGACCTATAAGTGAAATAACAACGCTTCCTGGACCTATTAGTGTAACTGAACCTTTCAGTGAAATAAAAATAACAATACTTCCTGGACCTATCAGTGAAAAAACAACGCTTCCTGTAACTATCAGTGAAAAAACAACGCTTCCTGGACCTATTAGTGTAACTGAACCTTTCAGTGAAATAAAAATAACAATACTTCCTGGACCTATCAGTGAAATAACAACGCTTCCTGGACCTATCAGTGAAATAACAATATTTCCTGGACCTATCAGTGAAAAAACAATGCTTCCTGGACCTATCAGTGAAATAACAACGCTTCCTGGACCTATCAGTGAAATAACAATACTTCCTGGACCTATCAGTGAAATAACAACGCTTCCTGGACCTATCAGTGAAATAACAACGCTTCCTGGACCTATCAGTGAAAAAACAACGCTTCCTAGATCTATCAGTGAATTAACAATGCTTCCTAGATCTATTAGTGAAATAACAATACTTCCTAGATCTATCAGTGAAATAACAACGCTTCCTGGACCTATCAGTGAAATAACAACACTTCCTAGATCTATCAGAGAAATAGCAACTCTTCCTGGACCTATAAGTAAAATAACAACACTTCCTTTACCTATCAGTGAAATAACAACGCTTCCTGGACCTATCAGTGAAATAACAACTCTTCTATCAGTGAAATAACAACGCTTCCTGGACCTATCAGTGAAATAACAACGCTTCCTGGACCTATCAGTGAAATAACAATATTTCCTGGACCTATCAGTGAAATAACAACACTTCCTACATCTATCAGTGAAATAACAATGCTTCTTGGACCTATCAGTGAAATAACAATGCTTCCTGGACCTATCAGTGAAATAACAACGCTTCCAGGACCTATCGGTGAAAGAACAACATTTCCTGGACCTATCAGTGAAATAACAATGCTTCCTGGACCTATCAGTGAAATAACGCTTCCTGGACCTATCAATGAAATAATAATATTTCCTGGACCTATCAGTGAAAAAACAATGCTTCCTGGACCTATCAGTGAAATAACAATATTTCCTGGACATATCAGTGAAATAACAACACTTCCTGGACCTATCAGTGAAATAACAACGCTTCCTAGATCTATCAGTGAAATGACAACGCTTCCTAGATCTATCAGTGAAATAACAAAGCTTCCTAGATCTATTAGTGAAATAACAATACTTCCTAGATCTATCAGTGAAATAACAACGCTTCCTGGACCTATCAGAGAAATAACAATACTTCCTAGATCTATTAGTGAAATAACAATATTCCTAGATCTTTCAGTGAAATAACAACGCTTCCTGGACCTATCAGAGAAAAAACAATGCTTCCTTGACCTATCAGTGAAATAACAACGCTTCCTGGACCTATCAGTGAAATAACAATGCTTCCTAGATCTATTACTGAAATAACAAGCTTAAGGCTTCCAGGACCTATCAGTGAAATAACAACGCTTCCAGGACCTATCAGTGAAATAACAACACTTCCTGTACCTATCAGTGAAATAACAATGCTTCTTCGACCTATCAGTGAAATAACCTCTTTGACATATCTTTAATGACTGTCTGATATTATTACCTGTGATATCCTGTCTAATCCAGAACAAAAGCTATAATATTGAAAGTGATAAGTCGGGACAAGTTCCATGTATATTAACTTAAATTTGACTTCATCAAAATAATTCATTATTCTAATAATATTGCTACTGTTGCAAAAGTGAAAAATATGTTAAAGTCATCATCTGAGTTGTGAAAAATAATTAGCCAATTTTTCAATTATTTTTGACATATAACACATGATATCTGTCACATGACCAACTGGAAAATTTATCATCTTAAAGTGTATTCTTTTAACCATTGCTGATATGTCACCATATTAATGAAATTAGGAAGAAATGAAAATAAAACAAATAACTTAAACATCTGTATACCATCTATATAGCTCATAGATTATTACTTCTTTGTTCTAAATGATAAGGCTAAACACAGGTAGTTATATGTTTAACATCATCTATATAGCTCACAGATTATTACTTCTTTGTTATAAATGATAAGGCTCAACACAGTTAGTTATATGTTTAACACCATCTATAAAGCTCATAGATTATTACTTCTTTGTTCTGAATGATAAGGCTAAACACAGGTAGTTATATGTTTAACATCATCTATATAGCTCACAGATTATTACTTCTTTGTTATAAATGATAAGGCTCAACACAGTTAGTTATATGTTTAACACCATCTATAAAGCTCATAGATTATTACTTCTTTGTTCTGAATGATAAGGCTAAACACATGTAGTTATATGTTTAACAGTATCTAACTGGGCTAGTATAGTGGAGCAATTAGTGTAAGGTGGCAAAGTAAAGACAGGATTAATCTCTGTTAACATCTAAACCAGCATAGTAAAGTGAGGCAGAATAGCAATTAGATTAAGATGGCACAGTGAGGACAACAGTGAGGACATCATTAACCTCTGTAAACCATCTAACTCAGCATAGTGAAGTGAGGTAGAAAAGTAATAAGAGTAAGGTGGCACAGTGAGGACATCATTAACCTCTGTAAACCATCTAACTCAGCATAGTGAAGTGAGGTAGAAAAGTAATAAGAGTAAGGAGGCACAGTGAGGACATCATTAACCTCTGTAAACCATCTAACTCAGCATAGTAAAGTGAGGTAGAAAAGTAATAAGAGTAAGGAGGCACAGTGAGGACATCATTAACCTCTGTAAACCATCTAACTCAGCATAGTGAAGTGAGGTAGAAAAGTAATAAGAGTAAGGAGACACAGTGAGGACAACAGTGAGGACATCATTAACCTCTGTAAACCATCTAACTCAGCATAGTAAAGTGAGGTAGAAAAGTAATAAGAGTAAGGAGGCACAGTGAGGACAACAGTGAAGACATCATTAACCTCTGTAAACCATCTAACTCAGCATAGTGAAGTGAGGTAGAAAAGTAATAAGAGTAAGGTGGTACAGTGAGGACAACATTAACTTCTGTAAACCATCTAACTCAGAATAGTGAAGTGAGGTAGAAAAGTAATAAGAGTAAGGAGGCACAGTGAGGACATCATTAACCTCTGTAAACCATCTAACTCAGCATAGTGAAGTGAGGTAGAAAAGTAATAAGAGTAAGGAGGCACAGTGAGGACATCATTAACCTCTGTAAACCATCTAACTCAGCATAGTGAAGTGAGGTAGAAAAGTAATAAGAGTAAGGAGACACAGTGAGGACATCATTAACCTCTGTAAACCATCTAACTCAGCATAGTGAAGTGAGGTAGAAAAGTAATAAGAGTAAGGTGGCACAGTGAGGACATCATTAACCTCTGTAAACCATCTAACTCAGCATAGTGAAGTGAGGTAGAAAAGTAATAAGAGTAAGGTGGCACAGTGAGGACATCATTAACCTCTGTAAACCATCTAACTCAGCATAGTGAAGTGAGGTAGAAAAGTAATAAGAGTAAGGAGGCACAGTGAGGACAACAGTGAAGACATCATTAACCTCTGTAAACCATGTAACTCAGCATAGTGAAGTGAGGTAGAAAAGTAATAAGAGTAAGGAGGCACAGTGAGGACATCATTAACCTCTGTAAACCATCTAACTCAGCATAGTGAAGTGAGGTAGAAAAGTAATAAGAGTAAGGTGGCACAGTGAGGACAACAGTGAGGACATCATTAACCTCTGTAAACCATCTAACTCAGCATAGTGAAGTGAGGTAGAAAAGTAATAAGAGTAAAGGAGGCACAGTGAGGACAACAGTGAGGACATCATTAACCTCTGTATACTATCTATATTAAGATTCATTCGTCATTATTTAGATTCAAAAGACTTATGGTAGACGAAAGTGCAGAAATTTTGCCTATGTGTTGTGCTGATGGCATTATACAGCAGGGTTCTTTATCATGCAATGCATACCGTGGCAAGGGACCTCGTTTATTTTAAATTCCCATCCAAAAGAACCATGACATTTCAAAATGCCAAGTGCTTGGCAAAAGAACAATCACTACCCACTTTCAAGTCTTGGGTCTGACCCAGTCAGGTTTCGAACCTATGACGTTCCACATATGGAGCGAGCACTTCACCAACTGAGCTACCACAGTGGCAGTAGTTAGAGTGAGATATTCTGTCTACCTTGAAACTTAGCAAAAGGACAGACCAGTGACAAAAAACATTTCACTATTATAATATTATGGGGTTATATGACTAATTTCTGGGAATCACACCTGATACTTTAAAAGACAGCAAACATTCTATATACAACAAACATTCTATATACAACATATTTACTGCACACACACACACACACACACACACACACACACACACACACACACACAAGCAAGACACACATTGGTTCTTTAAATAATAAGTATAAAGTGTTGGGGAAAATGATGTTTTTTTACAAATTTTTTTTTGTGAATGGTGGCTATATACACTTTTTCCACATGATATAGGTTTTCTGTGAATGGAGGCTTTACCCACTCCTTTCCACATGTTAAAGGTTTTCAGTGGGTGGTGGCTTTATCCACTCCTTTCAACATGTTAAAGGTTTTCAGTAGATGGTGACTTTTCCAACAATTTAAAGGTTTTCAGTGGGTGGTGGCTTTATCCACTCCTTTCAACATGTTAAAGGTTTTCAGTAGATGGTGACTTTTCCAACAATTTAAAGGTTTTCAGTGGGTTGGCTTTACCCACTCCTTTCAACATGTATATTGTTTATGTGAATGGTGGCTTCATCTACTCTTCAACATGCTAAAATTCCCTATTGGTTGTGCCCTTCTTGCTCTTTACCACATGCTTTAATTTCCCTGTTGGTTGGGGCCTTCTCGCTCTTTTCCACATGCTTTAATTTCCCTGTTGGTTGTGGCCTTCTCGCTCTTTTCCACATGCTTTAATTTCCCTATTGGTTGTGCCCTTCTTGCTCTTTACCACATGCTTTAATTTCCCTGTTGGTTGGGGCCTTCTCGCTCTTTTCCACATGCTTTAATTTCCCTGTTGGTTGTGGCCTTCTCGCTCTTTTCCACATGCTTTAATTTCCCTATTGGTTGTGCCCTTCTTGCTCTTTACCACATGCTTTAATTTCCCTGTTGGTTGGGGCCTTCTCGCTCTTTTCCACATGCTTTAATTTCCCTGTTGGTTGTGGCCTTCTCGCTCTTTTCCACATGCTTTAATTTCCCTATTGGTTGTGCCCTTCTTGCTCTTTACCACATGCTTTAATTTCCCTGTTGGTTGGGGCCTTCTCGCTCTTTTCCACATGCTTTAATTTCCCTGTTGGTTGGGCCTTCTCGCTCTTTTCCACATGCTTTAATTTCCCTATTGGTTGTGCCCTTCTTGGTCTTTACCACATGCTTTAATTTCCCTGTTGGTTGTGGCCTTCTTGCTCTTTACCACATGCTTTAATTTCCCTGTTGGTTTTGGCCTTCTCGCTCTTTTCCACATGCTTTAATTTCCCTATTGGTTGTGCCCTTCTTGCTCTTTACCACATGCTTTAATTTCCCTGTTGGTTGTGGCCTTCTCGCTCTTTTCCACATGCTTTAATTTCCCTATTGGTTGTGCCCTTCTTGCTCTTTACCACATGCTTTAATTTCCCTGTTGGTTGTGGCCTTCTCGCTCTTTTCCACATGCTTTAATTTCCCTATTGGTTGTGCCCTTCTTGCTCTTTACCACATGCTTTAATTTCCCTGTTGGTTGTGGCCTTCTCGCTCTTTACCACATGCTTTAATTTCCCTGTTGGTTGTGGCCTTCTCGCTCTTTTCCACATGCTTTAATTTCCCTATTGGTTGTGCCCTTCTTGGTCTTTACCACATGCTTTAATTTCCCTGTTGGTTGTGGCCTTCTTGCTCTTTACCACATGCTTTAATTTCCCTGTTGGTTGTGGCCTTCTCGCTCTTTTCCACATGCTTTAATTTCCCTATTGGTTGTGCCCTTCTTGCTCTTTACCACATGCTTTAATTTCCCTGTTGGTTGGGGCCTTCTCGCTCTTTTCCACATGCTTTAATTTCCCTGTTGGTTGTGGCCTTCTCGCTCTTTTCCACATGCTTTAATTTCCCTATTGGTTGTGCCCTTCTTGGTCTTTACCACATGCTTTAATTTCCCTGTTGGTTGTGGCCTTCTTGCTCTTTACCACATGCTTTAATTTCCCTGTTGGTTGTGGCCTTCTCGCTCTTTTCCACATGCTTTAATTTCCCTGTTGGTTGTGGCCTTCTTGCTCTTTACCACATGCTTTAATTTCCCTGTTGGTTGTGGCCTTCTTGCTCTTTTCCACATGCTTTAATTTCCCTATTGGTTGTGCCCTTCTTGGTCTTTACCACATGCTTTAATTTCCCTGTTGGTTGTGGCCTTCTTGCTCTTTACCACATGCTTTAATTTCCCTATTGGTTGTGCCCTTCTCGCTCTTTTCCACATGCTTTAATTTCCCTGTTGGTTGTGGCCTTCTCGCTCTTTTCCACATGCTTTAATTTCCCTATTGGTTGTGCCCTTCTTGGTCTTTACCACATGCTTTAATTTCCCTGTTGGTTGTGGCCTTCTTGCTCTTTACCACATGCTTTAATTTCCCTATTGGTTGTGGCCTTCTCGCTCTTTTCCACATGCTTTAATTTCCCTATTGGTTGTGCCCTTCTCGCTCTTTTCCACATGCTTTAATTTCCCTGTTGGTTGTGGCCTTCTCGCTCTTTTCCACATGCTTTAATTTCCCTATTGGTTGTGGCCTTCTCGCTCTTTTCCACATGCTTAAATTTCCCTGTTGGTTTGGGCCTTATCCACATGATCAGCCTTATCAAGTCCTTTCAGCATGTTTTAGCTTTTCCATTGGTTGTGGCCTTAACCAATTATGTCTACATGTTAAATGTTTCCTGTGGCTGGCCTTTATAGACAGGTTTTACTGTGTGATAAAGAATGCTACTTTTTTCATGTTAACTTGTTAATTATATTGGTCTGTACTTCAGATGGAATTATATCTCTAAGTAATTCCCTAATTCTAATAAACAGTTCACAAATATTTCAATGGCTAACATTTAACTATCCTAACAAGAGTCAGATTACTTCAAGTATAAGTTGTAATGTGTTATGTTTAAAAACAAGCCTATCTTCCACCAATAAACAGCTTTTCTATTAGTACGATTATAGTTTAAATGAGCATAAAGAATTTTTCATTTACTGCCGACTAATATATTATCTTAAGATACAATTATCCAAATCATTTTGTTGTTGATTAATTTCTGACGCTAATTAAATTTTAGATTTCAAGTTGATGGCATTTATGACAAAATACATCATTCATTTCTTATCTTAGAAAACTAAAGATGGTTTATACCTAAATATATTAGAATGTATTTCACGGTTTAAAACTTTTATCATTTCCTAAATGAGAATTTTAACATTATATCTATAATTCATCACATTTAACATAAGTGATTTTGCAGATTTTGAAAATTATTTAATAATTCTATTTCTTCAACAAATAATAAAAGTTAATTGAAAATTGTCAAACCAAATTAAAACTCATTTTTTAACATCTAAAATACTAAATTCAATAAAGCCTCATTATAATGCCCTTAAAATCCTTTATACCTTGTTTTGTAAAAAGTACAAAATACATTTTCTTCTAATTAAATAAAGTGTCTTAAATTTATTGTCAAAATCTAATTATTACTTTTTTCTTTTTTTTCCACAATAATAGTTTCAGTGCATTAATTGTACATGTATTTATGTATTTGCTGAATGTTAGGTAGATCTGATTCTATGAAAGCAAATCTTTGGTGGAACAATCAAGTCCATCAGGATTTATTTCTGTTTGGTGTCCAAATTATATACAGCATAAAAAGTCAAGTCAATAAGTATAAAAAGTCTGCTCTACAAGGTAATATCAATGTTGGGTGTATAGGTCTGGCCTACAAGGTATTATCAATGTTGGGTGTATAGGTCTGGTCTACAAAGTATTATCAATGTGAGGTGTATAGAACTGGTCTACAAGATATTTTAACTGTTAGGTGTATAGGTCTGGTCTACAAGGTATTATCAATGTTGGGAGAATAGGTCTGGTCTACAAAGTATTATCAATGTTAGGTGTACAGATCTGGTCTACAAGATATTTTTACTGTTAGGTGTATAGGTCTGGCCTACAAGGTAATATCAATGTTGGGTGTATAGATCTGGCCTACAAGGTATTATCAATGTTGGGTGTATAGATCTGGTCTACAAGGTGTTATCAATGTTGGGTGTATAGATCTGGTCTACAAGGTGTTTTTAATGGTTGGGTGTATAGATCTGGTCTACAAGGTATTATCAATGTTGGGTGTAGAGGTCTGGCCTACAAGGTATTATCAATGTTGGGTGTATAGGTCTGGTCTACAAGGTATTATCAATGTTGGGTGTATAGATCTGGTCTACAAGGTATTATCAATGTTGGGTGTAAAGGTCTGGCCTACAAGGTAATATCAATGTTGGGTGTATAGGTCTGGTCTACAAGGTAATATCATTGTTGGGTGTAGAGGTCTGGTCTACAAGGTATTATCAATGTTGGGTGTATAGATCTGGTCTACAAGGTATTATCAATGTTGGGTGTATAGATCTGGTCTACAAGGTATTATCAATGTTAGGTGTATAGATCTGGTCTACAAGGTATTATCAATGTTGGGTGTATAGATCTGGTCTACAAGGTATTATCAATGTTGGGTGTATAGATCTGGTCTACAAGGTATTATCAATGTTGGGTGTATAGATCTGGTCTACAAGGTAATATCAATGTTGGGAGTAAAGGTCTGGTCTACAAGGTATTATCAGTGTTGGGTGTATAGATCTGGTCTACAAGGTATTATCAATGTTGGGTGTATAGATCTGGTCTACAAGGTATTATCAATGTTGGGTGTATAGATATGGTCTACAAGGTATTATAAATGTTAGGTGTATAGATCTGGTCTACAAGGTATTATCAATGTTGGGTGTATAGGTCTGGCCTACAAGGTATTATCAGTGTTGGGTGTATAGATCTGGTCTACAAGGTATTATCAATTTTGGGTGTATAGATCTGGTCTACAAGGTATTATCAGTGTTGGGTGTATAGATCTGGTCTACAAGGTATTATCAATGTTGGGTGTATAGATCTGGTCTACAAGGTATTATCAGTGTTGGGTGTATAGATCTGGTCTACAAGGTATTATCAATGTTGGGTGTATAGATCTGGTCTACAAGGTATTATCAATGTTGGGTGTATAGATCTGGTCTACAAGGTATTATCAATGTTAGGTGTATAGATCTGGTCTACAAGGTATTATCAATGTTGGGTGTATAGGTCTGGCCTACAAGGTATTATCAGTGTTGGGTGTATAGATCTGGTCTACAAGGTATTATCAATGTTGGGTGTATAGGTCTGGTCTACAAGGTATTATCAATGTTGGGTGTATAGATCTGGTCTACAAGATATTTTTACTGTTAGGTGTATAGGTCTGGTCTACAAGGTATTATCAATGTTGGGTGTATAGGTCTGGCCTACAAGGTATTATCAATGTTGGGTGTATAGGTCTGGCCTACAAGGTATTATCAATGTTGGGTGTATAGATCTGGTCTACAAGGTATTATCAATGTTGGGTGTATAGATCTGGTCTACAAGGTATTATCAATGTTAGGTGTATAGAATTGGTCTACAAGGTATTATCAATGTTGGGTGTATAGGTCTGGCCTACAAGGTATTATCAGTGTTGGGTGTATAGATCTGGTCTACAAGGTATTATCAATGTTGGGTGTATAGGTCTGGTCTACAAGGTATTATCAATGTTGGGTGTATAGATCTGGTCTACAAGATATTTTTACTGTTAGGTGTATAGGTCTGGTCTACAAGGTATTATCAATGTTGGGTGTATAGGTCTGGCCTACAAGGTATTATCAATGTTGGGTGTATAGGTCTGGCCTACAAGGTATTATCAATGTTGGGTGTATAGGTCTGGCCTACAAGGTATTATCAATGTTAGGTGTATAGGTCTGGCCTACAAGGTATTATAAATGTTGGGTGTATAGGTCTGGCCTACAAGGTATTATCAATGTTGGGTGTAAAGGTCTGGCCTACAAGGTATTATCAATGTTGGGTGTAAATTCTGGTCTACAAGATATTATCAATGTTGGGTGTATAGATCTGGTCTACAAGGTATTATCAATGTTGGGTGTAAAGGTCTGGCCTACAAGGTATTATCAATGTTGGGTGTATAGGTCTGGCCTACAAGGTATTATCAATGTTGGGTGTAAAGGTCTGGCCTACAAGGTATTATCAATGTTGGGTGTATAGATCTGGTCTACAAAGTATTATCAATGTTGGGTGTATAGGTCTGGCCTACAAGGTATTATCAATGTTGGGTGTATAGGTCTGGTCTACAAGGTATTATCAATGTTGGGTGTAAAGGTCTGGCCTACAAGGTATTATAAATGTTGGGTGTATAGGTCTGGCCTACAAGGTATTATCAATGTTGGGTGTATAGATCTGGTCTACAAGGTATTATCAATGTTGGGTGTAAAGGTCTGGCCTACAAGGTATTATAAATGTTGGGTGTATAGGTCTGGCCTACAAGATATTTTTACTGTTAGGTGTATAGGTCTGGTCTACAAGGTATTATCAATGTTGGGTGTATAGGTCTGGCCTACAAGGTATTATCAATGTTGGGTGTATAGGTCTGGCCTACAAGGTATTATCAATGTTGGGTGTATAGATCTGGTCTACAAGGTATTATCAATGTTAGGTGTATAGATCTGGTCTACAAGGTATTATCAATGTTGGGTGTATAGATCTGGTCTACAAGGTATTATCAATGTTGGGTGTATAGATCTGGTCTACAAGGTATTATCAATGTTGGGTGTATAGATCTGGTCTACAAGGTAATATCAATGTTGGATGTAAAGGTCTGGCCTACAAGGTATTATCAATGTTGGGTGTATAGATCTGGTCTACAAGGTATTATCAATGTTGGGTGTATAGGTCTGGTCTACAAGGTATTATCAATGTTGGGTGTATAGATCTGGTCTACAAGATATTTTTACTGTTAGGTGTATAGGTCTGGTCTACAAGGTATTATCAATGTTGGGTGTATAGGTCTGGCCTACAAGGTATTATCAATGTTGGGTGTATAGGTCTGGCCTACAAGGTATTATCAATGTTGGGTGTATAGGTCTGGCCTACAAGGTATTATCAATGTTAGGTGTATAGGTCTGGCCTACAAGGTATTACAAATGTTGGGTGTATAGGTCTGGCCTACAAGGTATTATCAATGTTGGGTGTAAAGGTCTGGCCTACAAGGTATTATCAATGTTGGGTGTAAATTCTGGTCTACAAGATATTATCAATGTTGGGTGTATAGATCTGGTCTACAAGGTATTATCAATGTTGGGTGTAAAGGTCTGGCCTACAAGGTATTATCAATGTTGGGTGTATAGGTCTGGCCTACAAGGTATTATCAATGTTGGGTGTAAAGGTCTGGCCTACAAGGTATTATCAATGTTGGGTGTATAGATCTGGTCTACAAAGTATTATCAATGTTGGGTGTATAGGTCTGGCCTACAAGGTATTATCAGTGTTGGGTGTATAGATCTGGTCTACAAGGTATTATCAATGTTGGGTGTATAGGTCTGGTCTACAAGGTATTATCAATGTTGGGTGTATAGATCTGGTCTACAAGATATTTTTACTGTTAGGTGTATAGGTCTGGTCTACAAGGTATTATCAATGTTGGGTGTATAGGTCTGGCCTACAAGGTATTATCAATGTTGGGTGTATAGGTCTGGCCTACAAGGTATTATCAATGTTGGGTGTATAGGTCTGGCCTACAAGGTATTATCAATGTTGGGTGTAAAGGTCTGGCCTACAAGGTATTATAAATGTTAGGTGTATAGGTCTGGCCTACAAGGTATTATAAATGTTGGGTGTATAGGTCTGGCCTACAAGGTATTATCAATGTTGGGTGTATAGGTCTGGTCTACAAGGTATTATCAATGTTGGGTGTATAGATCTGGTCTACAAGATATTTTTACTGTTAGGTGTATAGGTCTGGCCTACAAGGTATTATCAATGTTGGGTGTATAGGTCTGGCCTACAAGGTATTATCAATGTTGGGTGTATAGGTCTGGCCTACAAGGTATTATCAATGTTAGGTGTATAGGTCTGGCCTACAAGGTATTACAAATGTTGGGTGTATAGGTCTGGCCTACAAGGTATTATCAATGTTGGGTGTAAAGGTCTGGCCTACAAGGTATTATCAATGTTGGGTGTAAATTCTGGTCTACAAGATATTATCAATGTTGGGTGTATAGATCTGGTCTACAAGGTATTATCAATGTTGGGTGTAAAGGTCTGGCCTACAAGGTATTATCAATGTTGGGTGTATAGGTCTGGCCTACAAGGTATTATCAATGTTGGGTGTAAAGGTCTGGCCTACAAGGTATTATCAATGTTGGGTGTATAGATCTGGTCTACAAAGTATTATCAATGTTGGGTGTATAGGTCTGGCCTACAAGGTATTATCAGTGTTGGGTGTATAGATCTGGTCTACAAGGTATTATCAATGTTGGGTGTATAGGTCTGGTCTACAAGGTATTATCAATGTTGGGTGTATAGATCTGGTCTACAAGATATTTTTACTGTTAGGTGTATAGGTCTGGTCTACAAGGTATTATCAATGTTAGGTGTATAGGTCTGGCCTACAAGGTATTATAAATGTTGGGTGTATAGGTCTGGCCTACAAGGTATTATCAATGTTGGGTGTAAAGGTCTGGCCTACAAGGTATTATCAATGTTGGGTGTAAATTCTGGTCTACAAGATATTATCAATGTTGGGTGTATAGATCTGGTCTACAAGGTATTATCAATGTTGGGTGTAAAGGTCTGGCCTACAAGGTATTATCAATGTTGGGTGTATAGGTCTGGCCTACAAGGTATTATCAATGTTGGGTGTAAAGGTCTGGCCTACAAGGTATTATCAATGTTGGGTGTATAGATCTGGTCTACAAAGTATTATCAATGTTGGGTGTATAGGTCTGGCCTACAAGGTATTATCAATGTTGGGTGTATAGGTCTGGTCTACAAGGTATTATCAATGTTGGGTGTAAAGGTCTGGCCTACAAGGTATTATAAATGTTGGGTGTATAGGTCTGGCCTACAAGGTATTATCAATGTTGGGTGTATAGATCTGGTCTACAAGGTATTATCAATGTTGGGTGTAAAGGTCTGGCCTACAAGGTATTATAAATGTTGGGTGTATAGGTCTGGCCTACAAGATATTTTTACTGTTAGGTGTATAGGTCTGGTCTACAAGGTATTATCAATGTTGGGTGTATAGGTCTGGCCTACAAGGTATTATCAATGTTGGGTGTATAGGTCTGGCCTACAAGGTATTATCAATGTTGGGTGTATAGATCTGGTCTACAAGGTATTATCAATGTTGGGTGTATAGGTCTGGTCTACAAGGTATTATCAATGTTGGGTGTATAGGTCTGGCCTACAAGGTATTATCAATGTTGGGTGTATAGGTCTGGCCTACAAGGTATTATCAATGTTGGGTGTAAAGGTCTGGTCTACAAGGTATTATCAATGTTAGGTGTATAGGTCTGGCCTACAAGGTATTATAAATGTTGGGTGTATAGGTCTGGCCTACAAGGTATTATCAATGTTGGGTGTATAGGTCTGGTCTACAAGGTATTATCAATGTTGGGTGTATAGATCTGGTCTACAAGATATTTTTACTGTTAGGTGTATAGGTCTGGCCTACAAGGTATTATCAATGTTGGGTGTATAGGTCTGGCCTACAAGGTATTATCAATGTTGGGTGTATAGGTCTGGCCTACAAGGTATTATCAATGTTAGGTGTATAGGTCTGGCCTACAAGGTATTACAAATGTTGGGTGTATAGGTCTGGCCTACAAGGTATTATCAATGTTGGGTGTAAAGGTCTGGCCTACAAGGTATTATCAATGTTGGGTGTAAATTCTGGTCTACAAGATATTATCAATGTTGGGTGTATAGATCTGGTCTACAAGGTATTATCAATGTTGGGTGTAAAGGTCTGGCCTACAAGGTATTATCAATGTTGGGTGTATAGGTCTGGCCTACAAGGTATTATCAATGTTGGGTGTAAAGGTCTGGCCTACAAGGTATTATCAATGTTGGGTGTATAGATCTGGTCTACAAAGTATTATCAATGTTGGGTGTATAGGTCTGGCCTACAAGGTATTATCAGTGTTGGGTGTATAGATCTGGTCTACAAGGTATTATCAATGTTGGGTGTATAGGTCTGGTCTACAAGGTATTATCAATGTTGGGTGTATAGATCTGGTCTACAAGATATTTTACTGTTAGGTGTATAGGTCTGGTCTACAAGGTATTATCAATGTTAGGTGTATAGGTCTGGCCTACAAGGTATTATAAATGTTGGGTGTATAGGTCTGGCCTACAAGGTATTATCAATGTTGGGTGTAAAGGTCTGGCCTACAAGGTATTATCAATGTTGGGTGTAAATTCTGGTCTACAAGATATTATCAATGTTGGGTGTATAGATCTGGTCTACAAGGTATTATCAATGTTGGGTGTAAAGGTCTGGCCTACAAGGTATTATCAATGTTGGGTGTATAGGTCTGGCCTACAAGGTATTATCAATGTTGGGTGTAAAGGTCTGGCCTACAAGGTATTATCAATGTTGGGTGTATAGATCTGGTCTACAAAGTATTATCAATGTTGGGTGTATAGGTCTGGCCTACAAGGTATTATCAATGTTGGGTGTATAGGTCTGGTCTACAAGGTATTATCAATGTTGGGTGTAAAGGTCTGGCCTACAAGGTATTATAAATGTTGGGTGTATAGGTCTGGCCTACAAGGTATTATCAATGTTGGGTGTATAGATCTGGTCTACAAGGTATTATCAATGTTGGGTGTAAAGGTCTGGCCTACAAGGTATTATAAATGTTGGGTGTATAGGTCTGGCCTACAAGATATTTTTACTGTTAGGTGTATAGGTCTGGTCTACAAGGTATTATCAATGTTGGGTGTATAGGTCTGGCCTACAAGGTATTATCAATGTTGGGTGTATAGGTCTGGCCTACAAGGTATTATCAATGTGGGTGTATAGATCTGGTCTACAAGGTATTATCAATGTTAGGTGTATAGATCTGGTCTACAAGGTATTATCAATGTGGGTGTATAGATCTGGTCTACAAGGTATTATCAATGTTGGGTGTATAGATCTGGTCTACAAGGTATTATCAATGTTGGGTGTATAGATCTGGTCCTACAAGGTAATATCAATGTTGGATGTAAAGGTCTGGCCTACAAGGTATTATCAATGTTGGGTGTATAGATCTGGTCTACAAGGTATTATCAATGTTGGGTGTATAGGTCTGGTCTACAAGGGTAATATCAATGTTGGGTGTATAGATCTGGTCTACAAGATATTTTTACTGTTAGGTGTATAGGTCTGGTCTACAAGGTATTATCAATGTTGGGTGTATAGGTCTGGCCTACAAGGTATTATCAATGTTGGGTGTATAGGTCTGGCCTACAAGGTATTATCAATGTTGGGTGTATAGGTCTGGCCTACAAGGTATTATCAATGTTAGGTGTATAGGTCTGGCCTACAAGGTATTACAAATGTTGGGTGTATAGGTCTGGCCTACAAGGTATTATCAATGTTGGGTGTAAAGGTCTGGCCTACAAGGTATTATCAATGTTGGGTGTAAATTCTGGTCTACAAGATATTATCAATGTTGGGTGTATAGATCTGGTCTACAAGGTATTATCAATGTTGGGTGTAAAGGTCTGGCCTACAAGGTATTATCAATGTTGGGTGTATAGGTCTGGCCTACAAGGTATTATCAATGTTGGGTGTAAAGGTCTGGCCTACAAGGTATTATCAATGTTGGGTGTATAGATCTGGTCTACAAAGTATTATCAATGTTGGGTGTATAGGTCTGGCCTACAAGGTATTATCAATGTTGGGTGTATAGGTCTGGTCTACAAGGTATTATCAATGTTGGGTGTAAAGGTCTGGCCTACAAGGTATTATAAATGTTGGGTGTATAGGTCTGGCCTACAAGGTATTATCAATGTTGGGTGTATAGATCTGGTCTACAAGGTATTATCAATGTTGGGTGTAAAGGTCTGGCCTACAAGGTATTATAAATGTTGGGTGTATAGGTCTGGCCTACAAGGTATTATAAATGTTGGGTGTATAGGTCTAGTCTACAAGGTAGTTTTACTGTTGGGTGTATAGTTCTGGCCTACAAGGTAATTTTATTGTTGGGTGTATAGGTCTGGTCTACAAGGTAAAACTACTGATGGGTGTATAGATCTAGCCTACAAGGTAGTTTTACTGTTGGGTGTATACATCTGACCTAGAAGGTAGTTTGAGTGTTGGGTGTATAGGTCTGGTCTACAAGGTATTATTACTGTTGGGTGTATAGATCTAGCCTAGAAGGTAATTTTACTGTTGGGTGTATAGGTCTGGTCTACAGTGTAGTTTTACTGTTGGGTATATAGATCTAGCCTACAAGGTAGTTTTACTGTTGGGTGTATAGGTCTGGCCTAGAAGATAGTTTTAGTGTTGGGTGTATAGGTCTGGTCTACAAGGTATTATTACTGTTGGGTGTATAGATCTAGCCTAAAAGGTAGTTTTACTGTTGGGTGTATAGGTCTGGCCTAGAAGGTAATTTAAGTGTTGGGTGTATAGGTCTGGTCTACAAGGTATTATTACTGTTGGGTGTATAGGTCTGGCCTAGAAGGTAATTTTACTGTTGGGTGTATAGGTCTGGTCTACAGTGTAGTTTTACTGTTGGGTATATAGATCTAGCCTACAAGGTAAGTTTACTGTTGGGTGTATAGGTCTGGTCTAAAGTGTAGTTTTACTGTTGGGTATATAGATCTAGCCTACAAGGTAGTTTTACTGTTGGGTGTATAGGTCTGGCCTAGAAGGTAATTTTAGTGTTGGGTGTATAGGTCTGGCCTAAAAGGTAATTTTAGTGTTGGGTGTATAGGTCTTGTCTACAAGGTATTATTACTGTTGGGTGTATAGGTCTTGCCTAGAAGATAATTTTACTGTTGGGTGTATAGGTCTGGTCTACAGTGTAGTTTTACTGTTGGGTATATAGATCTAGCCTACAAGGTAGTTTTACTGTTGGGTGTATAGGTCTGACCAAGAAGGTAATTTTAGTGTTGGGTGTATAGGTCTGGTCTACAAGGTATTATTACTGTTGGGTGTATAGGTCTAGTCTACAAGGTAGTTTTACTGTTGGGTGTATAGTTCTGGCCTACAAGGTAGTTTTAGTGTTGGGTGTATAGGTCTGGTCTACAAGGTATAACTACTGATGGGTGTATAGATCTAGCCTACAAGGTAGTTTTACTGTTGGGTGTATAGGTCTGGCCTAGAAGGTAGTTTTAGTGTTGGGTGTATAGGTCTGGTCTACAAGGTATTATTACTGTTGGGTGTATAGATCTAGCCTAGAAGGTAATTTTACTGTTGGGTGTATAGGTCTGGTCTACAGTGTAGTTTTACTGTTGGGTATATAGATCTAGCCTACAAGGTAATTTTACTGTTGGGTGTATAGGTCTGGTCTACAGTGTAGTTTACTGTTGGGTATATAGATCTAGCCTACAAGGTAGTTTTACTGTTGGGTGTATAGGTCTGGCCTAGAAGGTAATTTTAGTGTTGGGTGTATAGGTCTGGTCAACAAGGTATTATTACTGCTGGGTGTATAGGTCTAGTCTACAAGGTAGTTTTACTGTTGGGTGTATAGGTCTGGCCTAGAAGGTAATTTTACTGTTGGGTGTATAGGTCTGGTCTACAAGGTATTATTACTGTTGGATGTATAGGTCTAGTCTACAAGGTAGTTTTACTGTTGGGTGTATAGTTCCCGCCTACAAGGTAATTTTAGTCTTGGGTGTATAGGTCTGGTCTACAAGGTATTATTACTGTTGGGTGTATAGATCTAGCCTACAAGGTAGTTTTACTGTTAGGTGTATAGGTCTGGCCTAGAAGATAGTTTTAGTGTTGGGTGTATAGGTCTGGTCTACAAGGTATTATTACTGTTGGGTGTATAGATCTAGCCTAAAAGGTAGTTTTACTGTTGGGTGTATAGGTCTGGCCTAGAAGGTAATTTAAGTGTTGGGTGTATAGGTCTTGTCTACAAGGTATTATTACTGTTGGGTGTATAGGTCTGGCCTAGAAGGTAATTTTAGTGTTGGGTGTATAGGTCTGGCCTACAAGGTGTTTTTAATGGTTGGGTGTATAGATCTGGTCTACAAGATATTTTTACTGTTAGGTGTATGGGTCTGGCCTAAAAGGTAGTTTTAGTGTTGGGTATATAGATCTAGCCTACAAGGTAGTTTTACTGTTGGGTGTATAGGTCTGGCCTAGAAGGTAATTTTAGTGCTTGGTGTATAGGTCTGGTCTACAAGGTGTTTTTAATGGTTTGGTGTATAGGTCTGGCCTACAAAGTATTATCAATGTTAGGTGTCAAGGTCTGGTCTAAAAGGTAATTTTAGTGTTGGGTGTATAGGTCTGGCCTAGAAGGTAATTTTAGTTTTGGGTGTATAGATCTGGCCTAGAAGGTAATTTTAGTGCTTGGTGTATAGGTCTGGTCTACAAGGTGTTTTTAATGGTTTGGTGTATAGGTCTGGCCTACAAAGTATTATCAATGTTAGGTGTAAAGGTCTGGTCTAGAAGGTAATTTTAGTGTTGGGTGTATAGGTCTGGCCTAGAAGGTAATTTTAGTGTTGGGTGTATAGGTCTGGCCTAGAAGGTAATTTTAGTGTTGGGTGTATAGGTCTGGTCTACAAGGTGTTTTTAATGGTTGGGTGTATAGGTCTGGCCTACAAAGTATTATCAATGTTAGGTGTAAAGGTCTGGTCTACAAGGTGTGTTTTCTGTTGGGTATATTGGTTCTGCCTACAAGATGTTTTAATGTTGGGTGTATAGGTTTGGCCTACAAAGTATTATCAATGTTAGGTGTAAAGGTCTGGTCTAGAAGGTAATTTTAGTGTTGGGTGTATAGGTCTGGCCTAGAAGGTAATTTTAGTGTTGGGTGTATAGGTCTGGCCTAGAAGGTAATTTTAGTGTTGGGTGTATCGGTCTGGCCTAGAAGGTAATTTTAGTGTTGGGTGTATAGGTCTGGCCTACAAAGTATTATCAATGTTAGGTGTAAAGGTCTGGTCTACAAGGTGTGTTTTCTGTTGGGTATATTGGTTCTGCCTACAAGATGTTTTAATGTTGGGTGTATAGGTTTGGCCTACAAGATATCATCAATGTTTGGTGTATAGGTCTGGTCTACAAGGTGTTTTTACTGTTGGGTGTATAGTTCTGGCCTACAAGGTATTTTTACTGTCAGGTGTATAGTTCTGGCCTAAAGGTGTTTTCACTGTTGGGGGTAAAGGTCTGGCCTACAAGATATTTTTAATGTTGGGTGTATAGGTCTGGCCTACAAGGTATTATCAATTTTGGGTGTATAGGTCTGGTCTACAAGGTGTTTTCACTGTTTGGTGTATAGGTCTGGTCTACAAGGTATTATCAATGTTGGGTGTAAAGGTCTGGTCTACAAGGTATTATCAATGTTGGGTGTAAATTCTGGTCTACAAGATGTTTTACTGTTGGGTGTATTGATTTGTTTACAAGGTATTATCGATATTGGGTGTAAAGATCTGGTCTACAAGGTATTTTTACTGTTAGGTGTATAGGTCTGGTCTACAAGGTATTATCAATGTTGGGTGTAGAGGTCTGGTCTACAAGGTATTATCAATGTTGGGTGTATAGATCTGGCCTACAAGGTATTATCAATGTTGGGTGTATAGGTCTGGCCTACAAGGTATTATCAATATTGGGTGTATAGGTCTGGTCTACAAGGTATCATCAATGTTGGGTGTAAAGGTCTGGTCTACAAGGTATTATCAATGTTGGGTGTAAATTCTGGTCTACAAGATGTTTTACTGTTGGGTGTATTGATTTGTTTACAAGGTATTATCAATATTGGGTGTAAAGATCTGGTCTACAAGGTATTATCAATGTTGGGTGTATAGATCTGGTCTACAAGGTATTATCAATGTTGGGTGTATAGGTCTGGTCTACAAGATATTTTTACTGTTAGGTGTATAGGTCTGGTCTACAAGGTATTATCAATGTTGGGTGTAGAGGTCTGGTCTACAAGGTATTATCAATGTTGGGTGTATAGATC
This sequence comes from Tegillarca granosa, assembly GCA_029721355.1. NCBI lineage: Eukaryota > Metazoa > Mollusca > Bivalvia > Arcoida > Arcidae > Tegillarca > Tegillarca granosa. The sequence goes on along the minus strand of CM056600.1, from coordinate 434,388 downwards.
TGGTCTACAAGGTATTATCAATGTTGGGTGTAGAGGTCTGGCCTACAAGGTATTATCAATGTTGGGTGTATAGGTCTGGTCTACAAGGTTTTATCAATGTTGGGTGTAGAGGTCTGGCCTACAAGGTATTATCAATATTGGGTGTAAAGGTCTGGCCTACAAGGTATTATCAATGTTGGGTGTAGAGGTCTGGCCTACAAGGTATTATCAATGTTGGGTGTATAGATCTGGTCTACAAGGTATTATCAATGTTGGGTGTATAGGTCTGGTCTACAAGATATTTTTACTGTTAGGTGTATAGGTCTGGTCTACAAGGTATTATCAATGTTGGGTGTAGAGGTCTGGTCTACAAGGTATTATCAATGTTGGGTGTATAGGTCTGGCCTACAAGGTATTATCAATGTTGGGTGTAGAGGTCTGGCCTACAAGGTATTATCAATGTTGGGTGTATAGGTCTGGTCTACAAGGTATTATCAATGTTGGGTGTAGAGGTCTGGCCTACAAGGTATTATCAATATTGGGTGTAAAGGTCTGGCCTACAAGGTATTATCAATGTTGGGTGTAGAGGTCTGGCCTACAAGGTATTATCAATGTTGGGTGTATAGGTCTGGCCTACAAGATATTTTTAGTGTTTGGGTATTGGTCTGGCCTACAAGATATTTTTAGTGTTTGGGTATTGGTCTGGCCTACAAGGTATTTTTCTGTTGGGTGTACAGGTCTTGCCTACAAGATATTTTTATTTTTGGGTGTTGAAATTACACAAAACATATTAGTATTTTTTATTAAAAATTTTCAGATGCAAACCATTTCTTTATAACAAGTATTAATGCTACAAAGAGACAATTGAATTTGTTGAATAAATTCAAATATTATAAAATAATATAGTATTTTCTCAAATATCATTTTTTGACACACAATACATAAAATATAACATTAACATACAATACATGATAATGATACAATATAACATTAACATACAATACATGATAATGATACAATATAACATTAACATACAATACATGATAATGATACAATATAACATTAACATACAATACATGATAATGATACAATATAACATTAACATACAATACATGATAATGATACCATGATTTGTTAACCCTGACAATTTATGAAGGTTGTTAATCCTGATATCCCCCCTTACCTCCCACTTGCTAAGTACCAATCAATCACATCCTCAGCTTCAAAAGAAAACATAAGATAGGATTTCCAGTTTTATTATATCTTTATTGAGAGGAATCATTCAGGACAGGAATCTGTGACCTACATGAACCTGCAAGGACTGATGAATTATAATTAAGTACATATTTCTGATTAAGGATATCAAAGGTAATAGAACAATGATCATGGTATACACAAATTCCGACACAAGCGTCATGTTTTTTGTAGGCTTATATCTCCAGCTGTGTAACAACCTGCTTTAAATATCAATACTTATCACAAACACATATTTTTTATTATATTAACATACAGAATCACCAATGAAGGCAACCAAGGTCATGACAGTCACTTACATTTGATCTTCATTAAAGCACAGATGGAGTAAATTCTTTTCAAATGTTCACTACTATTTAATATGAAACCTAACACTGATACACAATTCAGCTGTTATCTTGCAAAAACATTCAGGATTAATTTAAATTCATTAAACAAGTTCTCAAGATTTATAATAAAATATTAACAAACACTGTCAAACAAACAATGTCAAACAACAATACTGTCAAACAACAAACACTGTCAAACAACAAATACTGTCAAACAACAAACACTGTCAAACAACCAACAAATACTGTCAAACAACAAACACTGTCAAACAACAAATACTGTCAAAAAAACAAATACAGTCAAACAACAAACACTGACAAACAACAAAAACAAACAACAAACACTGTCAAACAACAAATACTGTCGAACAACCAACAAATACTGTCTAACAACAAACACTGTCAAAACAACAAATACTGTCAAAAAACAAATACAGTCAAACAACAAATACTGTCAAACAACAAACACTGACAAACAACAAAAACAAACAACAAACACTGTCGAACAACAAACACTGTCAAACAACAAACACTGTCAAACAACAAATACTGTCAAACAACAAACACTGTCAAACAACCAACAAATACTGTCAAATAACAAACACTGTCAAACAACAAATACTGTCAAACAACAAATACAGTCAAACAACAAATACTGTCAAACAACAAACACTGACAAAACAACAAAAACTGTCAAACAAAAAACACTGTCAAACAACAAACACTGTCAAACAACAAACACTATCAAACAACAAACACTGTCAAACAACCAACAAATACTGTCAAACAACAAACACTGTCAAAACAACAAAAACTGTCAAAACAACAAACACTGTCAAACAACAAACACTGTCAAACAACAAAAACTGTCAAAACAACAAACTCTGTCAAAACAACAAATACTGTCAAACAACAAACACTGTCAAACAACAAATACTGTCAAACAACAAACACTGTCAAACAACAAAAACAACAAACACTGTCAAACAATAAATACTGTCAAACAACAAACACTGTCCAAACAATAAACTCTGTCAAACAACAAAAACAACAGACACTGTCAAACAACAAATACTGTCAAACAACAAACACTGTCAAACAACAAACACTGTCAAACAACAAATACTGTCAAACAACAAACACTGTCAAACAACAAATACTGCAGAAATGTTTCATTCTTACAACAAACATTGATAAAACACACTAAAACATTCAAACATTGATAAAACACACTAAAACATTCAAACATTGATAAAACACAATAAAACATTCAAACATTGATAAAACACACTAAAACATTCAAACATTGATAAAACACACTAAAACATTCAAAGCTAAACTTTTTATTATAACAAAAGGAAATTACTAATTTTAAGTTTATTAGTGTGTGTGTGTGTGTGTGTGTATGTGTGGAAATGATCAAAAAGGAGAATATATGGTTAGGTATAACATGTGCCCTTAGTGACTTTCCTAACTCTCATACAAATAAATAATTTGTGTATCTCTGATAATTAGTTAAAATCTAGAATGTGTTATATATGTGACATCATAAGCATTATGCTAATTATCATATTTTTAAAATCTATCTTTAAAAGTAATACCATTTTTATGCAGATTTTATTATGGGGAACATTGTGCCTCCAACAAAATATCTGAGAAAAATAAACATTTTCATATAAGACAACAATCTGTAGTAATTCGAGAAAAAGAAACATTTTCATACAAGACAATCTGTAGCAATGTGAAAAAAAGAAACCTTTTCATACAAGACTATCTGTAGTAATTTGAGAAATTCATACAAGACAATCTGTAGTAATTTGAGAAAAAAAGAAACATTTTCATACAAGACAATCTGTAGTAATTTGAGAAAAAGAAACATTTTCATACAAGACAATCTGTAGCAATGTGAGAAAAAGAAACCTTTTCATACAAGACAATCTGTAGTAATTTGAGAAAAAGAAACATTTTCATACAAGACAATCTGTAGCAATGTGAAAAAAGAAACATTTTCATACAAGACAATCTGTAGTAATTTGAGAAAAAGAAACATTTTCATACAAGACAATCTGTAGCAATGTGAAAAAAGAAACATTTTCATACAAGACAATCTGTAGTAATTTGAGAAAAAGAAACATTTTCATACAAGACAATCTGTAGCAATGTGAAAAAAGAAACATTTTCATACAAGACAATCTGTAGCAATGTGAAAAAAGAAACACTTTCATACAAGACAATCTGTAGCAATGTGAAAAAAAACATTTTCATACAAGACAATCTGTAGCAATGTGAGAAAAAGAAACATTTTCATACAAGACAATCTGTAGCAAGTTGAGAAAAAGAAACATTTTCATACAAGACAATCTGTAGTAATTTGAGAAAAAGAAACATTTTCATACAAGACAATCTGAGCAAGTTGAGAAAAAGAAGCATTTTCATACAAGACAATCTGTAGCAAGTTGAGAAAAAGAAATGTTTTCATACAAGACAATCTGTAGTAATTTGAGAAAAAGAAACATTTTATACAAGACAATCTGTAGCAAGTTGAGAAAAAGAAACATTTTTATACAAGACAATCTGTAGCAAGTTGAGAAAAAGAAATGTTTTCATACAAGACAATACAGTAATGACTTCTATTTCAATGATGTCACAAAGATGCAAGGAGTAACATATATGTCTATGAAGTGACTTAGTTCAAAATGTAACAAATTGACAATGCTAATATAATGATGCCTAACAAACTAATAAATGCCATGACATTGCCAACCCAACATAAAACCACCAAGCCACTTTGGTTGAAAAACAAATTTTAATTCTCATGATTGTAATTACTAAAATGTAATTGAACAATATTTAGCCTTCATGAACTATATAGTACAGGCCTTCATGTAAGCCGAATTTTAAACAAATAAAAAAAGCTCTAAGAAAGGTGCTAATTGTCAACAGCAAACAACAGCTGTAATTAAGATCAAAATTAGAACATCTATTAAAATTTGTTTAGAATTAATTTTACAGCAGAATGAACAGAAGCATTTCATTTCTTTATAATCCTCTAATTAGATATCATATGATAAATACATAAATGGGTTTTCAGCAAAAACATAAACATCTAAGTCTCCTTCTATCTTACACATCAGTGCAATGATCCGTATCCTTATAACATCTTATTGATGGCTATACAAATGAACCACGGTCAGATTTAACTGTTATCCTCATATCAACAATCTCAGTGGGGTTTATTTAAAACTTGCCACCCCGACTTTCAGACCAATCTGCAGGGCTGTAAAAGTAATTGAGTGGAGGAATTATGGCGAGTGAAAGTTGTGATCTGTGACTGATCACTACTCATCTGACAAATCTCCCACCACCATAAGAAATAGATCCGATATTTGTCATGGTAGATTTCTACAGCAGAATACATAAATAATACCATAATATTATCAACACTGCTGTTATTTATCATTCAACATCACAGAACTATGAAACGATTAACTTCTGATGTTTTCTTCATTATCATAATCAGAAAACACTGTCAGGTAATGATAATTCAAAATATCACAAAATAATAAGTAGAATATACTTCACTGATTTACAAATATTTCAGTCTCAGAAGCAAGTAGATTGATTATTATTTGTATCACATAAAATCAAAACTGTAACTAATGAAAATAAACTACAAATAAATAAATAATAAAACAAATAAGATAAAACAAAATCTTTATCAATCTTTTTTTTTTTTTTTTTTGCTATTTTGAAATATATATATATATATATATATATATATATATATATATATTATATACAAAATGTATAATAACTACTTCATTTAAAAGAGTTAAACTGGGCCCTGGTCTATGATATCTGCATACAGATTATAGTACCTCCCACCACATCCGGTCAAAGTCCAGTCATACAGAATTCAGTGTCAGAAAGTCTGACAGCTGCTTACAAATAGTCAGTGGTTTTCTCTATCTGGGTTCTTCAGTGAAAACCTCGAAGAAATATCAGAAATAATTCTGCATTTGGTGGAAAAAATACCATTAATCCATTCCACCATCCCAGACCAGACTTTCTCAACACTGGTGAAATTATCTTTATTAAAGAGTGAAAGTGAAACCAGGAATTGAATATATAACAAAAACAGGTATACCACAAATGAAACCAACGTGTAAATATAGAACAACAAAAAACCACACCACAGGTAAAACCAAGGGTATATACAATGAATACAGGTGCACTACAAATGACACCAGAGGTGTACATATACAATGAAAACAGGTACACAATAGCATGGATGTATTGGGTGCATACAAAAAAGGAATCTTATGAGGAGTGCAGGATTATTGTACTGCTGAACCTTGCGATTTCCCAAAGATATTAAAATTCATATTATCAAAATATTGGTATATTTTTGCATCTCAAAATAAAATATTCTTTTTTTGAAAAGAAAAAGGCAAGATTGAAAAAATGAGAATCACAATTTGTTTTCCTAACAAGTAATAAGATTGACAGAACTATCTACCTATCTAATCTATATATATAGGTACTTCTTATAATAATATATCTCAATATCTGATATAAATCTGCAACAGAAAAAACAAGTTCTTATTTCTCACATTATATCCAGATATTAATTATTCTGATTCATATAAAAACATCACTTATATACTGGGTGTGTGCTGAAACAGATCTAATTTTATCTACAAATATTGTATTTACTCTGACAAAACGTCACCTATCTGACCCAAAACGCTTTGATAATGTCAATTAAATCAAAATATACCCTAATAAAATCTCTTGCTTGTAGAGTTAAATTTCCAGAATATTTGATAATCTTATGGAATTCTGGGATTGTGTTGATCACTATCGCTCTTATCAAAGTTATTCTCTGACAAAAAATTGAACATTTGGCAACAATATGGAGATATAAACCGAAGAATTTTATTACATATCAAAAAGTATAACTGAGATTTCATATAAAAGTTGATACAAGTTGATATGAAGAAATCTGATCGTGGATGTTACCAATGACTGATATCTCTGATGCTATCAATCAGAGGTATTTATGTAGAAATAAAAAATACTAAAATATCACCTACTGATAATCTAATGTTTAAATTTGAATTAAAACCATTTAGCACATGTTTATCTAGCAGGAATTACAATTTAAATGACTTATAGACGAGACCCAGACCTGTATATATTAACCAGATAACTTCAACACTTTTACTTTGAAGATTATTTTGTTCCTTTACATACTTGTTGGTGATGGTACAGTTTTAAAATTACTTTTTATTTAAAAGTTTAATAAAATGTACCTGACAGTGCTAGTTAATACCTGAATAAACAAGAATTCCAAGAACTTATATGTCTCGCCTGGTTAGTTTTTGATCAAGTAGAAAATACATTACTTTAACACAAACTTTCACATTTTGACAAGCTACCACCACCACCAACACCGTAAAAGTAACACCTAAGTCTCACCTTATGGCAATGCCAGACTCAACAATAACATAAATATTTACTACAGAAAAAGCAAAAGATGAAGGTATAGACAGTAAGACTTCAAACTATGGAAAAACACTAGAGCAATAGTTCCAAAAAAGCAAATGATAAATTAAAAAGTTTTTTAGAATTTTAACCTTCTATAATAAAATATTAAAAGTTACCGCTGTAAACGTGACAATGAAAAACACACAACAAACATCATCATAAATGATGTAAAACAAAATATAATAAAATGACATCTAGTAATAAAAGTCCTTTATTATCTGTTTGTGAAGATTTAAAGAACCTGAATGTTTTCATTTACAATAAAATTCTTAATTCAACATGCAAGATATTAAAATTTAAAATAATGTGGAAAATCTATAATATATCATGCATTTATAAATATAGAAAACCAAAAAAATTATGAAAATCTTGGATACATAAATTTAATAAAAAATGATGAAACACCATGGGGAATACAACAAGAGAAACATATTTATACAATAAAACTTTATAAAGAATCATCAAAAATCCTCTACTGCAGAAATAAATTGCCCTCAAAATGACAGAGTCTTCCTTGACTCCAGCAGGGACTGGGCACCAGTAATTTCACGCTTGGTTGCCATTACTATTTTATAAGTTGTTTGCTGCATAGTTCTGGCATTATTAGAGACAAAATCTGGTCAAAATGGCTTCAAATTACTAAGTCTAATGGATTGACGTCTCTGATATATAGACATGAACCCTTCAGGATACATATATGATTTCATACAGTTTGTGAGAATATACATTTTTTCATCCAGATTAATAATATTTTTTATTTAGCATTAAATTATAAATATACATCTGCTTTTCATCAAAATTCAGGATCTCCCACAAACATCAAATCTATCTCAGATACTACTAAATAACACACAAGATATCCTCAAAGTATCTATACATATGTAGTGGTCTAGGTAGCTCAGCTGGTAGAGCATTCGACTACAGTGCAGGAGGTCCCGGGTTAGATCCCCAGTCTGACCATGCATTTTTCTCCTTCCTGTTACACATACACAATATAGATCTAAGACAATGTGGAGAATTTACTACAGTTTTAAATGAAAGAAATCAGGGAGAATAAAGTATAAAAAAGGTGAAATCTGCAAGGCAGAACTTACAACAACTTGTTGCAATGATCTGTTCTAAAAATAATACTGCCAAGAAACATCTAGGAATATATTTGCAAGTGAAATTGATATTTTATGCTATTTATAAAATTGATCAGATTTATGTTAACTTTTCAAGAAACAAATCACAGTTCACTGTAATCTTTAATTTATAACCCTTGTTTAAGATCTATTACTTCATTTCATTATAGTCTTTTCTGGTAATGATAATTATCTACAACTGAGGGCAGTGTAGTCACTAAATAATATTATAAATACCGGTAGTTCCCATTTAGAGAGATAAGAAAAGCAGTGTTTTTGTCTGCTGGCAGGATGAGCACAATAATTTGTCATGTGACTTTGCATTTTTTTATCATTACAATTGTTCCTGTGTAACCTGGAAATGGCCAATTTATGACATACAGCACCAACAGACGACATTTTTATGATGCAACAATCGATGTTTATTATAATGACTAGTCTAGGTTGTAGTGACTGCCATAACATACTGGCTCATCTTTTTTTTTAATGATGAAGGATTACAAATTATTACTATTTCCCATTTTTTTAAGAGAGAAGGAAAAAGCAGTGATTTTATTCCAGTATCATTGTTTTATGTAAAATTAAAACTTTTATTGGTAAAATAAGTGCATTTTAGTTAAAAAGGAATAAGAATCTGCAGCAACGTGGGCCAGTGTAAAAGTCGCTATAAGCATGCACCAGAATAATACAGCTGATTAGTAGGAATGGTGTTTTTCACCAAGAAAAGATTATTTCATTTATATCTGGAAACTGGAGTATTTAGAGAAAACCTGACAAAGAAGGGTTTTTAACTTTTGGGTGATAAGATGTATCATGGTTTATAAGCTAGTCACCTATATTAAGCTAGTTTGACAGTATACATTTAACCATGTAAAGTTATATATATGGCTGTTGCTATGAAAATTGTATATGTTGAAACATGGAAGTGATGCTCTTGGTTACATATTGTACTGTGTAAAGATAATAATTGTTAGTGATGAATTTTAACATGTAAAATCATCCACATTAACAACAATTTACCTATACAGAGATATTCTATGGTACAATAATTGTTTTTTTAAATTTTCAAGCAGTTCATGAATTATTTTTAAGAAGTACATGTAACAAAGAAAAAAATGTTTCTGATAAAAAGGTGATAAACAGTTAGCAATAAATGTACAAAATTTTAAATAAAGCAGCAAATAGGATTCTTCTGTCATCATTTTTTAGAGTAATTACACATGGTGGATGCATGATATAACCTAGGAAACACATAAAACATTACATAAGTATGTATGTTCTCACAAATATATGACAGATGAAAGTAAAATATATGCATGGTATATATCAACCAATCACCAAACAGATATAAATCAACCAATCACCAAACAGATATAAATCAACAAATCACAAAACAGATAAGATGATCAATATACAAGAGGCCAAATAAGGCCTGTATCACTCACCTGGAACACCTTTAATTTTGATTTGGCTTTTTCTTTTTAAAATGTATATCAAATTATTTAAAAGTAGACAAACTCACTAGAAATATCTTTTTTTTTTCAAAAATTTCAAGAAATATTTATCATAAATTTCCTTTTTCAATTGGCCATATATTTTTAAGAGAGAAGATTTTCAAAGATGTAGGCTAAAAATACACCTTATTTGCATAGTAGATAATTACTGCCAAAATAAAAAATTGTACAGAAGAAAGTTGATACATAAATGAACCTGCAATGGCCATTTAAATCTTTATAGCAATGGCAGCCATCTTGGATTTCAGATGACATGTCGGATTAAATTTTTAACCTTTACTATCCAAGGACCTACCACACAAAATTTCATTTCAATTGGCCATGTACTTTCAGATAAGAAGATTTTCAAAGAATTTGGCTAAAAATAACACCTTATTTGCATATTTTGTAACTACTGTGTGCAAATATAAAGTTGTACAGAAAAAACCTGTTACAATGTTTTATCTTTTGTCAAAAATCTTATGTTTAAAATCTCAATGAAATCAGTAAATAAATGAACCTGTAATGGCCATTTATAGGTTTTTGCTATTAATATTAATGGCAATCATCTTGGATTTCGGATGGACATTTTGGATATAATTTTGAACCTATTTAACAACTAAGGACCTTCCATATAAAATTTCATTTAAATTGGCCAATTAGTATCAGAGGAGATTAAAGTTTATGGATAAACACATACACATACTTTATCATGCCATAGGCTCAACCTGACTGTGCCATAATCATACTTCACTAAAACATTTAACATTATAATGATATTATAAATATTATGTAAAATTTGTATATCTCTAATAAATACTTTAGCTTACCTGCAGACAAAAATATTCCCCCTGATGGAAACATCAATACACTTTCTACCGGATGTCCATGGTCCACAGTTAACACACTCTCTGGAATTCTGGAGTCAAACATCTTTACTGTATGATCATATGAACCTATGTTAATAAAAATAAATAAATGATTAACTAAGTAGTTACCTGCATGTATATATATGATAGATAATTGTGACATCTTCAAACTTGCATGACAAGTTATCTACAAATTAAGGTCCATATACAATAACTTTGTATTATACCTCAGCCACACAAAACAAACAAATTATGGAGTTTTGTATACAAGTAATGAACAATTCAGTCAACTTAACTGATCATTTTGAATTTCTGTCAGCATCAAGTTATTTCAGGTATACTGGTACTTATATATAATTGTGAAAGTAAACGAGAGGCCCATGGGCCTTAATGCTCATCTGAGTAAATGTCCAAAATTGTTTGCAAAGTGCAATAGGCAATATTCAGTACAAAATCTTTCCAAGTTTTCTCATGAACTGTCATCATACTTAATTAGAAATATCTATTCAAGTTTCAATTTAAGTAGCTAATATGCATGTAGTACATGCAGCACAATAAATAATTTCCAAATCATTAACCTTTTCAGTAGACTTATGCAGCTATGTCCTTGACCTTTAAACCTACAACCTTGAACCATATATCAAAATGATCGTCAAATCAACACCTACAATATTCTAATATACACGCCTATACAAAAAGTCAATAGTTTTCAAGATAATTAACAATTAAAGTTCTCTTATGCTACTATGACCTTGACCTTTGAACTCATGACCTTGTACCATATATAACAATATATATAAATGTCAATACCTACAATATTCTAATATACATGCCTATACAAAAAGTTAATTGTTTTCTAGATATTAAATGATTTCAGTTTCATTTGCAGCTGTGACCTTGACCTTTGAACTTTTGAACTTGAGCTTTATATCAAAATGACTGTTGTATAATTACCTACAATATTCTTATATACATGCCTATACAAAAAGTTAATAGTTTATATATATATATATATATATATATATATATATATATATATATATATATATATATATATATATATATATATATATAATTTTTTCCCACTAAGTACCTTGCCATTTTCCCATTTTGAGCCCCATGGCTACTATCTGTGCAAATCTGAAACTAGATGACCTAATCATATTATATATGAAATAACTAAGGTATACCTTTTGTACATTCAGAGGAGAAAATGTTTGAAGTTTTTCACTATTTGCCCCCTGATGGGGCCCCAAGGAGACATAACTCCTGAATTTGTGCAAATCTGAAAGGCCTTCATCAAGGCATGATGGTAGCGAAGTTTCATTAAACTTGGCCCAGTGGTTTTGGAGGAGAAGAGCAAAGCTCAGGTGAGCTAAAGAGGTAAAAACTTTACACTGTATGTTCATTTGGTCATTACTTTTTATCTTGGTGTCAGTTGCATTCAGTGATTGATAATATAAAACTTCTTTTTGGATTAGTTGTTAATCAATCACGAGATTAAACCTGCTGATATCCATTCAATTGACAAATATGAGGGCTATAACAATGTACAATTATCTAATGACATCCTTTGGAATATACCATATAGACAAACTGGGGCTTGAACCCACAACCCTTAAAATCATGAGTCCATGACAACCACATAGCCTGGCTATGGTTTGAACCTGGGACCTTTAAATCCATAATAACAATATAGTATTGGAATCCTTGTTAACCAGCTGGGGTTGGAACCCATTGTTAGTTGAACTGTTGTTTAATGTCAATTCCGCAATTTTTCATCAATTAGTGACCAAGGTAGGTTTTTTGTTTTTTAATCTCTAAGAAGTAATTTACATATAAAAAAGGTTCATAATATGTGTGAGATGTGTAAATGGGTATTATGGTTAGACTTGCAATAGGGTGCACTCAGGGTGACTTTGTTAAGGTGCTAGCTCATTGAGTCATTATGCCACAGGCAAGCAAACCATTCCCCCGTCACATTATTCTGGCAGTGTGTGAACAAGTTGATACTCTGTTCTGTTATTGTCTGCTCCAGTTGAGGAAGGAAAATATCTCAATTTTTAAATTAATATATATGACAAGACTGGGGTTTGAATACTAACCTTCTGCTTTCTAATTGTACATATAGCCCAGCATGGATGGAACCTGTAACCCTTTAGCTCATCATGGTTCCATGATAATAACGTGGCTACATGTCTCCACAGCTAGATAAGAAGTGCCAAAATTAGATTTTTAATAAAAATAAGTGTTACATGTAAATGTCTTGAAATTATAGAATAAAAAAAAAACTTCAACAAAATTTAAAAAGATGAAAATGTTTAACAGAAAAGCTTGTTTACCTGTAACTACGATGTCTTTACTAGCCATACAGGCAACTCCACTTCTAACATAGTCCTATAAATAACAAAAACAAAACAAAAAGTAACATATTAACCTCCATCCATAAACCAGCATCCGGTTGTTGTGGTTGTTCTCTTTTCAAGAATTGTGAAATGTTATCTAGTTCACTTAATATTAATTCATGGATTTGTTCATTGGGATTGCGTTCTCCATCCCTCTTCTTGAGAATGTCTGTTAAATTAGCTATCTGAGTGGATATCAAGAGCAAGTCCCCAGCTACATAAGAGATGACTTAGACTTCCTTTGCACATTCCAGAAACAGCTAATCATAATGCAAAACTTGTTACATTCGATGTAACCAGTCTCTATACCAACATTCCCCACAATCAAGGTATCGAATAAGTCCAATTTTGGGTTGAGAAATATCGTAACCTAATTGATAAACGATTCTCAACTGAATTCATATTAGAAGCAATAAAAGTGGTTCTAAAAAACAATTCATTCCTCTCTCAACTGAATTCATATTAGAAGCAATAAAAGTGGTTCTAAAAAACAATTCATTCCTCTTTAACAGAAAACATTACTTACAAATAAAGGATACAGCAATTGGAACAAAGTTCGCTCCAACATATGCTACCTTAGTTAAGGGTTACCTAGAGGTAAAGCTACAAAACAAAATTCAATCTAACTTTAACACAGAATTTGCAGAATCTATTAAAAGAAACTTGAAACGTTATTTAGATGATAGCTTCATAATCTGGAATGACACAGAAGAACAACTTCACAAATTTTCAGAAATATTCAACAGTCTGCATGAATCCATCAAATTTACTATGGAATGTAATGATCCACTAATAAAATTTTTGGACATATTAGTTTGCAAAGAAAACTCCAAAATTACAACTGATAATTACTATAAACCAACTGATAGACATCAATATTTGAACTTTCATACATGTCATCCATCACATATCAAACAAAACATTCTGTACTGTTTAGCCAGAAGGATTTGTACCATCGTTAATAAAACAGAAAAGAGACATCAGTGACTGCAAGAACTCGAATCACTCCTGTTACTCAAAATTATCCGCCAAGGCTAATATCACAAGGCATCAATAAAGCTAAATCAATGCCTATTATGGAACTAAGAACGAAAGTTGTGTGCGATATAACGGAAAAACCCCTACTATTTGTATCGACTCACAATCCAAGAAACCCAGAAATAATGGATGTAATTCAGACCAACCTTAAGATCCTTAACAGAAATACAAAAATGAAGTAAGTATTAAATAACAAACAATTATACGAAGCAAGCGACAACCAAAGATCTGAAACAACTATTGACAAGGGCAAAGTATGAATCTTGTGAAAACAGCCTTCACAAGTATGAGGTTAAATCTTGTGAAGATAGTAGATGTGGCATATGTGATGTATTGGAAACCGGGGAATCTATTAAATTATCAAATGGTAAAACAGTGCAGCCAAAGTGGGACTTCAATTGTAAAACTAACAAGAGGCCCATGGGCCTTAACGCTCACCTGAGGATATGGCCAACCTGAGTATATATCCAAAATCATTTGCAAAAATACATAAAATATTCTAGTATACATGCCAATACAAAAAGTTAATAGTTTCCAAGATAATTAACAATTTCAGTCTTTTTATGCACCTATGACCTTGACCTTTGAATGTATGACCTTGAGCCATATATCAAAATGTTCGTCATGTCAATACCTACAATATTCTAAAATACATGTCTATACAAAAAGTTTACAGTTTTCAAGCTAATGCACAATTTTAGTTTTCATTGGCAGAAAAATAACATTTCAGGGGCAACAACTCCTACAAGTATTATCATACAGTTACGAAACTTTGTACCTTTTTACATTTTGTCATGCTGAACATTTTAACATTGTTTTGATATTATATATCTCTTAAAATTTTGAAGAAAATAGCCTAAAACTGCACAAATTACAAACTAGGTCATGACCTTGAACTTAGACCTTGACCCCATTTTGAAGGTTATTTCAAGAAAAAGTCAAAACTGAAAATCCCATGTCAATATCTATTCATATAGTCAAGTTATAACAATTTGAAGCTTTTTTACGAAATTTTTAAATTTAAACGAAAACGGGTAACCTAATTTTTTACCAAATTTCACAAAATGAACAATTTATAAGCTTAAGACCCTAGAGAAGCCAAATATCACATCAGATTTTTTCTACCATCTTCGCTTTCGGAGAAGAAGATTTTTTAAGTTTTTTGGAACCATAGGTCACCTTGACCTAGTTTTGGGAGCTAGGACAACGTCATGAACAAATCTGAATTGCACTGGCCCATATATGCATCTGACCAAGTTTCATTGAAATCCACCTTGTAGTTTCAGAAAAGAAGTCGAAAATGTAAAAGTTTACGCCGCAGACGACGACGACGACAACGACAGACAAATTTTGATCAGAAAAGCTCACTTGAGCCTTCCGCTCAGGTGAGCTAAAAACCTAATTTATATCATAATCTGCTGAAGCTGTAAAGAGCATTATATTGGACAAACGGCTAATTCGCTTTGTGAGAGGGTCAGAATCCACAGGCAACAGATAAGAGATAAAAATACATGTAAAATACCCCTCAGTAATCATTTGGATACAAACTATTTGAAAATAACATTACAAAACATCTTTCAAAAGAATACTTCATTAATCTTTACAGTACAAAATTAAATGGACATTAATTTTTATATATATATATATATATATATCAGGGGTCCAGAAACAGTCATATTTGCCGGACATGTCCGACAAAAAATATTTTTGTCCGATGTGAAATATAGTTTGTCGGACATTTTTAGTTTAAATTAGAATTCAGTTAATCGGACACGTAAATAAATATGTTTATCGGTCATTATTTTACTCAAGTAATTTATCGATCACCTGTCAGACATTTTCAATAAATAATACAGATCTAATAATTAGGCTTTTGTTTATTAATCAGTTAAAATCCATGGTCTCAATCTGTTCCTTTTGTTTCATTGTCCGAATCACCATTACTTTTGTTGATAAGTTGTTTATTAAGTAATCACATCGCTTGACAGACAGAAGCCATAAACACCTGAGTACCTGTTAACTGAATGTCATGGTCGTTGGACTATTTCAAAGAGGTTCCACGCAGGATGTTAAATAATAATACAATGCGCATAGTACGGTCTTGGCAAACTGTTTAGTTATAAATAAATAATTTTGAAAAGTCTGAATAAAACCAAAGAGGTCCTAAAATGAGGTTCAGTAAAGTTTGTGTAACTTCGGGAAAACGAAAATGCGCGATTGTCAATAAACAAAGATGGCCGTCAAACCATGTGTCGTCAACGCCGACAGTTCAAAATCAACACTAATGTGGACATATAAGTCTGACCATATATATTTAAATAACTTCGTAAACACCCCTTTTTAAAAACTTGTATATTGATTTGTATATTGATATTAAAAATCTTTTTAAAATACATAGTCAGTAACAACGTTTTTTTTTTGTTTTTTTTTTTTTTTCTCACTGCATCGTCGGTGGTACAGTTGCTTTGAAAAAATGTCCGACACCTCAGTCAAAGTTTTCCTGAGCCCTGATATATTATGATTAAAAGTTCTCTTGAAATTTATATAAATTGTTTCCCCTTTCTATTATGATGTCATAATAGTGTTACTAAACTATAATAGCATGACATCATAATAATGCTACTTAACTACAACAATGTATTTGCCTGAAGTATGATATTAGGCATGAACATACCAGCAAAATACAAAATGTAAAATGTAAAATAGAAACTTACCAACTTGGATTTATATATATATATACATATCAGGGCTACACAAACGCCAGTAGGGTCAATCGGCGGTAGGCAAAGGGTACATCAACAACCCCCGCTCCCAAAGATCGGCAAAGGGTACCCCAACTCCCCCCCCCCCCCCCCAAACAATTTTCTGTTGCTGTTTTTTAAAAACACGCATCATATAGGTGAAGAAATAAACATTAAAATTTTGAATTGAAAATATGGTGTTAACGTACTGCTTTTTTGTCATTGGCAATGCAACAAAACGTCAACAAACAGTTAAACTGAATTCTGTTTGGTACATCGGGGTATCTGTCGTTTTAATTATAAATTATAAGTCAATGTGTGACAATGTCACATATATAAATAAATGTTCATAAATATCGTTTATTAATATCTTGCAAAATTCCTATCACTGGTTACTTAAAATAGATCGACATATAACAGATACAAAAACCGTGTGTAATGCTGTGATCATGTTGTTGTTGGTAACCCAAAAAACAGTCGTTATCAATCTAGTCAGTTCTTGTTTATAGAATTCAGGGGAGGTTATTAACTATCTATAGATCAAGCAGGCACATGTATGCAGTTCTTGTTTATAGAATTCAGGGGAGGTTATTAACTATCTATAGATCAAGCAGGCACATGTATGTGTTTGTACACTCTAGTAGAAACGATTTGAACAGGTGAAGCCACTAGTAATCAATTAACTTGTAAGGTATTAGGTAATTACCTGTGAATAGGAAAGTTCAGTGAATCGTGACACTGTCCTGAGTAATTTTAATTAACAAACTGACATTAAAGAATTTTTAATCACATTTTGTCTTACTATTATGGGGAAAAAAGCCGATTCTGATATTTTTCAATCGGCTTTTTTAAGTTAAAATCGTCGGTTTTTTTTTGCCAAAAATCGGCATTTGTGAAGGCCTGATATATATATATATATATATATATATATATATATATTATATTTATATTTATAAATTTATCATAAATATCTTTTCAACTAGCCATGTCTTTCAGGGATGAAGATTTTCAAAGATAAAGGCTAAAATTACACCGTAATTGCATATTACAAAAATAAAAAGTTGTATAAAAATACATGTTATATATGTTTTCTACTCAAACACTTTTTAAGATTTCAAATTTCAACAAAATTGGTACATAAATGAACCAGTAATGGCCATTTTTAGGTTTATGCTATTTAGAGTTTATTCAGATTTTGGATGGACATGGGTGATACAATTTTTAATCTTTAACAACTAGAGACCTACTATACCTTATTTCAATTGAAATGGCTTACTAGTTTCAGAGGAGAAGATTAAAGTTTACAGATGACAGACAGTGCTAGGTGAGCTGAAAATGCACCACTGATAACATGACAATCTGACTTTAATATATTAATTCAGGAGAAAATATAAACAGAGGGGTAAAAAAACATGCAAAAACATCCATTGATTTGAGAGAAACTATAAACAGAGAGATTTCACAAAACAAGCAAAAACATCAGTTGATTTGGGAGAAACTATAAACAGAGGGATTTCACAAAACAAGCAGAAACATCAGTTGATTTGGGAAAAACTATAAACAGAGGGATTTCACAAAACAAGCAGAAACATCAGTTGATTTGGGAGAAACTATAAACAGAGGGATTTCACAAAACAAGCAGAAACATCAGTTAAATTCGGAGAAACTTTAAACAGAGGGATTTCACAAAACAAGAAGAAACATCAGTTGATTTGGGAGAACCTATAAACAGAGGGATTTCACAAAACAAGAAGAAATATTAATTAGACACATTCCAAATTAAAACAAAATGGATGAAAATGAGAATCCCACCTGTATAATTAAAAAGCTAACTTGAAAGATGTATGATGGGTAATAGAGGTTAAATATTTGTGATCTACTGATAGACATAATGTAAGAAACTTTTAATGGCTGCACATATATATAATTTGATTAATGGGTAACTATGGTTCTGCTATTGTGCCATGATAATATAACAATCCACACATAATGCTGTTTAAGACCCTGGCCATCAATCATGTTAAATACATCTTAAGTCAAAATTCTCTAGAACAAATCTTGGATTATCATGATTAGCAGTGACAAGCTGGCTTGTTATAATGTCAGTCAATACGGAAATTGTGTACCATTTCTGTCAAAATATCCCAAAAAACATAAAATTTGATAAATTATCCAATTTTCAAAACAAAACAAAAATCTTAAGTTCATAGCATTCGAGACATACCAAATTATTCAAAAAAAAATAAAACAAAACAAAATTTAAAGTTACATACTATCATGTCAATTTACTTATAAATATATAGAAAATTTCAACCAGTTAATAGTAAAAGCAATTTCTACCAACATATTTGTAAAAAAAAATGTTTATAATAAATTGTTGAGGTCATGTAAATTGTATCATTTGTTCTCATTAATCATTTAACTTCTATCATTTATACAGTAAACTGTCAAAACCTTTATCTAAGGGTCAAATTTAAAATTGTTTGGTTTTTGTTTTTTTTTTGTTTTTTGTTTTTTTTTTATAAAGAAACCATGGATAGAATCACTACCAGAGTCTGGTCCAAACCTTGAAATGGTAGTGTTTTATAAAGCACTATAACAATGATTGTTCTGAGAAACCTGAACTCCTTTCAACTTCCATCATTTTACCTTGTTTTGAAGTTATTATTTTACTTTGTTTTGAAGTTATTATTTTACCTTGTTTTGAAGTTATTATTTTACTTTGTTTTGAAGTTAATATTTTACCTTGTTTTGAAGTTATTATTTTACCTTGTTTTGAAGTTATTATTTTACTTTGTTTTGAAGTTATTATTTTACCTTGTTTTGAAGTTATTATTTTCCCTTGTTTTGAAGTTATTATTTTCCCTTGTTTTGAAGTTATTATTTTACCTTGTTTTGAAGTTGTCAAAAAGCAAAAATGGCATAAGGTTATTCTCTCATTTGATTCATTTGTCTTTAAAATTTAATTATAAGCATTGAATCTGATTTTCATTTGAGTCATTTAAAAAATAACCTGAATGAACGCTGTGCACAATTTTGCATAATTTGCTTTGCAAATTACACAGTGTGCACAGCATCCATTCAGGTTATTTCTCAATGACCTGAATGAAAATCAGACTCAATGCTTAAATATCAGTATTATATATATCAATATTATAAAAAGAAAAAAAAAAAAAAAAAAAAAAAAAAAAAGCATATTCAGTGAATCAATATCCCCCTGCTACCTTATTGTATGTGAAGTTTTTATCTGGTATATCTTATTCTATTAAAAGAACACATGGAAAATTAACAAGAGATGTAACAAAATGCCCCATAGCTCACTTGGACAATTCTGGTTTAAAATGTGTAAAAATTTACATAGTTTGAAAACAAATAATAAGGCTGATAATCTCCCATCATGGACCTCGGAGAAAGATATTTAAGATTTTTATACTTCTAGGTGATCTTGAACTAATAATAGCCATAACAGCCATTATTACAACTTCACACAGTTTCTCTAAAAATATATATGCATTTCTTTCCTTTATTTTTCTCTATTTTTATATGTGTATTAATATTTATTGTACAATGATTTTGTCACTTTATATAAAACTGTTTTTAGTGTATACCCTCATTCGAGATTATAATATTGTAGACTGTAGACTATTTAAAATAAGGCAAAATTTAAATGCTTTCTGCTAGTGTCTTATACAATATTTTTATTGTAAACTTTTTTGGACTTTTTTATAATATATATATATATATATGAAGAATACATGCCCTAAGTAATGAGATTCTTTTAGTTATCCTTATATTATTTTTGCAATAGCTTATTTCCAGCTTTTCATATTGGACAAATTTCAATATCTCAATATATTTTTTATAAAATGAATAGTTTGTTATGCAATAACCTGAAATCTAATTATCATAACAGTAATTAAAATTTTACAGTCATTTCTTTTTTTAATTAGGACAGAAATAATTAATGTTGGAATAAATGCCATGAAGAAGAACATGGGGAATGAGCTGTTAATTTAACAGCAGTGATAATAAGTTAAATCTTGATTGGTCAGTTGGTATGTCTGATTATGTTATGGACTTCTGTGATAGAGAACATATTCTGTTTATATACAGTATCCGTAAACTTTATCTGTCATTAGTCATTTCATAATCTAAACTCAAAATGGAAAGCTGTAAAATTTCAGGTTGTAAACACCCAGTCTTTGTAACTGAGCCACATTGTGATAAATTGTAAATTGTCGATATATATCTGTTACATATTCCTTCACCTGACCTTTTCAAATATTTCTTCCAGCTCTATAAGGGATGTCACATCTATTAAGTGATGCAATTAAATAATGTCACATCTACTTGACTCCACATTTTAATTTTGGTATACTGTTATATTTCCTGGTAAGTCCTTATCGTAAGTCTACAGTGATATTGCAACTTTGATGATATTCTTGCTTCCAAACCACAGAAGACAAGTCTAGATTTGACATGACGCCTATCAATCAAGAGTTTTAACTCTTTACTACAAGATTAGATATTAGATGAGAAATGATGAAGCAAATGTCTTAAAATGTCCAACAAAAAGATTTTATCTCTTTAACATTTGTTACAATTAGTACCAACCACATTACACATAGATATCTACACAAGCCATGAAAGAAAAAACTCTTAATTACTACATTAGTGAATCCACTTGTAGAAGTAGGCTAAAACAGAAACTCAGCTGACACTTTCAGATTTTCATCAATATTTGAAATACCATTTCAAGAATCATGTATCTTTTTCTGCTCATTTCTACATCCTTTATTGACAATAAAATTAATTGTAAAATTGTTTCCTACTATTTTTTAAATCATTAAACGAGGCTAGTCAAACAAATTATCCAGTAATCTTGGTGTGATCAACAACAACAGTCTGTGATAATTCTGTGTCTTATTTTATCCATATACTGGTATGAACTATATAGGGATTTTTCTGGCCACTCACAGGGTCCGGTAAAGGGACCCATTCCCAATGCCAAAAAGCATACATTTTTCCCAATTTTGTAGGTAAAAATTCCCAAATGATCCTGCTTTAAGAAACTTAAGAAAAAGTGAAAAAACTATATTTTTGGTGTAGCTTGTATATCTTTATAATAACCTGTATTTATGCACATTTTGATTTATACTCAATGAGGATCTGGTAGAATGGGAGCAACTCATGAAACAACTTTCTCAGATGTTTGTATTGAAGCCAGTCTATGAAGATATTGTGTTAATGTCTGAGTGATTTGGTACAAATGAGTGACTACCAACATGAATCAAAATAGTAAATATTCCAGGCAAAATAGTTGATGTGCTGACAATGTGAAAACTTTTAAAGTTTAATGAAAAATTTTCCCAAAATGTCGATTATGTCAATGATTTTCCCAATTTCATCCCAAGGTCCCTTTCCCAAAATGGCCAGAAAAATCCCTGGTATATACATGTATATTCAGTATAAATCTTCCTTATTTGGTATGGTTTGGGTATCATCTATTGGTGTTGAAGAAAACTAGAAACTGGAAAAAAAAAAAACCTACCATGATACAACTCTGTAAAAGTAACACTGCTAATGGTACATGTATTGTCTACAAAATAAAAACATTCTAGTTTTTCAAAAAGCTGAAAATAAAAACCAGAACGAAATTCAGAAGATGGTTCCTTCTACCAAGGGTTTGGCAGGGGCATTTTCTGGCAAAGTAGGTTGGGCCATGGAAGGCTCAACAAGGCTATTTTAAGGCACAACTGGGCATAGTTATTTTAAGACAGGGCGGGGCCAGGGCATTGTACAACAAAACTAGATTCAGAATTTTGAAAGAGGCCATGTTAGGTCATTTCAAGACAGATTAGTCAAACTTTAGCAATGTTAAGAAGTAATGAAATTATATAATTCTAATATAAGACTAAAAGAAAGAATAATGTGAAGATAATTTTAACTTAGATAATAATTACCTCCCTTTCAGGAAATTTTAAATTAAACAAATATAAAAATCAATTATAAAAATCCATGAAATGTGCAAGGCTATATAACATCTTAAAGATTATCATATGACCATTATAACATGATACAACTCATAATGACTCTGAATGATGCAAACTACATGCAGTATTTAAATGATAACTTTTCTAAATGCAAAAACAAATTTAAACAGCGGACTGATAGCCTCCAATTTTATACTGTGTATGCATAATTATGTAAAATGTCTGATTTGTAATAAAAGACTTGCTAAGATTATGGACTCCATCAAATTAAACTTTTTATTTTTTCCTACTTGCATCAAAAATGCAACAATAACTTATGTTTCCCTACAAATTACATAAAAAAGCTTAAGATCTTAAAACCTAATTGAATTGGTGACAGGCGTCTTTAAGATTAAATCAAAATAGCTCTACGCACAAAATCATTAAAATTTAGATTGCAATGATATATGACACATTTATACTAGTAAGAAATAGCAAAAATGTCTTAAAACTGACGATTTTATCTTCTATTTCCTGGAGTTAACGGTGATGAGATCTTAAGATAAGAAACAGAATCAGTCAAAAACCAAAACAAGATTGCCCTTATCTAAAGTTGTATCAACCTAATCATCATCACCCTTTACACGCTCTTAAATATTGTCAACAGTCGCTAGTAATAATTCTAACTCCGCCTCATCTGTTAATATTCTGTATGATTCTACCAAGTAAAAATCAGCAATCTGAAACCATTTCTATTCATTTTTCTTTCCAATTAATTTTCTCAAGAATTCAGTGACAATAAAAACAGGAAAAAGGTGATAATGGTAAAAACTGTCATACGTGGTTTTTTTGGCTGTCGGCTTTTTGAAACAAGAAATGGGTGAAAGAATTTGGAAGCTAACAAATTGGCCATGTTTTTTGTCGATATAACTCATGAATGAACAAGAAAGATGAAAAAAAAAAGTAGAAACAGAAAAAATAATCTGTTATATACTGTAATAAGGAATGCTTAATTTGTGTATATAGAAATTGATGTCTGCCGCTTCCACTGACCTGCCCATGCCAAAATATTAGATATAACGAGTTTAGCAGCCTCTTACTTTAAAGGCAACCTCTCACTACCAGCAGATAATGACAATTCCAGCATAGCAATAATTCTTTATGAAACTGACACATATCAATTATATCTGCTTGATAGTCTGTTACATATATTCTTGATTTCACACTGTTTGTACATGGCCCCTTCCTGTTTTTGTCTTGGATTTAACATAAATCTTCATGTTATCTTTTTATCACTCGGTATCTGTCAGAAATCTTTACTTTTCAATATGTTATATATATTAATATTTCAATCATATAAATTAACGATAAAACAAAAAACATAGAAAGATCTATTGAAAACAATGACATTTTATCAAACTTAATTTTGTTTAACTAAAACACACTGTATTAAACTTGATAAAGTAACTGATATATTAATTCATTGTAACTGTTAAAAAGTAACTGATATATTAATTCATTGTAACTGTTAACCTGCTATTGTTCATCATCAATTTTTTTAGTTTTCGGATTTTTGTTTTCCTCATAATTCTACTTATCTTAATAAGCTTTTGAGGATTTTGGTGGCCAAGTGGTATACAACACAGGCTTACTGATCATAGAGCCACATACCACCTTGTATAAATCCCACTCAGGATAGATCCTGCGGGGAAAGTTTGCCAAATAAAAGTGGTTTTCTCCAGGCACTCCAATTTCCTCTATCCACCATCCCAGAATTCACAGGTATAAGTGAATGAATCCCGACTTAGAAGTAAAACATAATTAATCAACTCAACTCAACTATTAATAGATTTAATGGTGTATAGTTGACTATTACTTTTATAATCACATAATGGAAATTGAAAATTCAATAGAGATGAACAAGATGAACATTTCCAATAAGACTGGACATGACCAGCTATTTGAACCACTTCATCTGGACATCAAACAATATTCTGAATGTTTTCATTTTATTGAATAGAAAAAATAATTTGAAATAAAAGTACTGTATTATCAACAATTTAACAAAATTTGGCAATAAATGAAGGAAACAGCAATCTGGCAATTATTACGAGATTTATAAAAAGGAAAACTAAAGTAATCCAGAAGGGCAATAGACATTCTAAATTTACCATACACATATTCATAAAAATAATTTAATTTAACATTGGAAGTGTATATCATAAAATATGGTTTAATTCAAGACACATCACTTTAATTCAACTTGAAGTAAACGATCCAAATTGACCTTCAAAACTTTCTATATACCAGCAGATGTGTGTATTAACCACTTCTAAAAATCTTCTTCCAATTTGAGTCACTTAGATACCCCCCATGTCTATATCATATGGAAATAAAATATTAAAATATATATGCAGGAAGTCACAAAGAAAAAACTGACAGATTAAGAACTCAGTTATCAAATTAATGTTCCAAATAAATCACAAAATACAAATAAATCAAAAATAATATAAATTTATAGCATGGGAAAGGTTCTGATCCCACAGAAAATGAACAAAAACAATGAAAATAATTGTACTACAACATCCAACATCAACTGCCTGTCAAAATAAAGCAGACAATATTGTCCTCAAACTTTGGGTTTGTTTATTAAAGAAATTAAGATACCTTGAGTTCTTGGACCATTTTACAATAATGGTCAATAAATATGACTATAATCATCATATTTAATGATGTCATCTTTCTGTGGTCAATAATGGTCAATAAATATGACTATAATCATCATATTTAATGATGTCATCTTTCTGTGGTCAATAATGGTCAATAAATATGACTATAATCATCATTTTTAATGATGTCATCTTTCTGTGGTCAATAATGGTCAATAAATATGACTATAATCATCATTTTGTAATGATGTCATCTTTCTGTGTTTGGTCTCGTTAACAAATAGTTTCTGTCCATATACTACATAACATTCCAAAATGGTTATCCAGAGTCAAAAACAATATGTACTGAATTACATCACACCATAATTATAAAACTGTTAAGTCAAATGTCTTTTTTTATGTGTGTTGAATTTAATCTTGCATCTGCAATTTTTTTTAACTATTTAGGACAAGAGCAAGTTTATTTATCCAAAAACAACTACAAAATGTGCAAGTGTTTATTACAG
Organism: Tegillarca granosa; assembly: GCA_029721355.1. Lineage (NCBI taxonomy): Eukaryota > Metazoa > Mollusca > Bivalvia > Arcoida > Arcidae > Tegillarca > Tegillarca granosa. Next base: position 408,459 of record CM056600.1, on the reverse strand, counting down.
TTTGCCATGTACTAGTGTGCAGTCACCGTGGTTTTTGTTAAGGTGCTAGCTCGCAAAGTTAGTATGCCACAAGCAAGCATACAAATCCCTCAGTGATATTATATTTCCACCAGGTGAAACAGTGCCAGACAAGAAAGCAGTATCTAAGTTTTAAGGCCAACAAAATAAAAAGTTCAATGTCAAATATTTTACACATGTATATAATTAATATATATAAATAGCAATTAAAAGCTTATACAATGTATCACCAATACTGTCATGACTATAACTTCTGACCTTGACAGAAAACTACTATTTTAAACTATCCAAAAGAAAAAATGTCAGCACTGAAATATTTCAAAACAATATCTTAAGAAGTATGTCCTATGAAGTTGCAAAGAAAAAAAGCATAAAAACTAGGTCATAACATTGACCTTTATCCTTGACCCAATTTTAAAAGTCACTTTGTTAACTATCAGAACTTAAAATCCAATGACTAAATCAAATGTATGATAATGATATTCAATTTCATGCTTATTTCATTAATAAGTCAAGATTTTAGCTTCATAATGAAAAAAAAATGCTTTAGAAATAGTTTAACTAGTAGTAAAATCAAAGAATGTAAAAAAGTCATGACCTTGGACTTTAACCTTGACCCCATTATGAAAATTGTTTGAAAAAAAATTTAAATTGAAAACCCCATAAAAGTCAAGTTATAAAGGGGTTCTGAGTGACCTAGTGTTCTAAATGTCTCGGTTAAAATTCCACTCATACTGATCCTTTTGCAAGAAATTTTTAAGTCCTAGAATTGACCACCTCGATAAGAGTAAAAAATTCTTGACTTTGGTAAAAACAACATTACTCACTCACTCAGAATTTAAAGACATTTTATGAATTTCTCCAAATTTACTGCAAAAAATTTAAAATGAACTGAATTTCATGCAATGAACAAACTATAGATTTAAGACCCTAGAGAAACCAAATATCACATCAGATATTTTCTTCCATCAATGGAGTCAGAGATTTTTTTTCAAGAATTTTGCACCTATAATTCACATTGGCATATTTTTTGTAGCCATAGCAATGCCATGAAGAAATTTGAATTGCACCATCCATACACTCTTTTAACCAAGTTTCAATAAAATCCGGCCATTAGTTTAAGAGAAGATAAAAATGTGTGTTAATGACAGACACCCATGTGCACATAGACAAACCTGTGCCATGCCATAAGCTCAGATGACCAAAGGTCATGTGAGCTAAAAATTCAAATTTTAAATCTATAGAAAATGAAAAATGGAGCTTGAACTGCAGTTTTGATTTTTAAAAAATATAAATTTTAGCCAAAAATTATCATCATTAAATCACAAAACATTATAAATAAAACAAGAATGTATGAACTTGTTCTGCATTGTTATCATTTTGGCTCTACAAGAATAAATTAAATAAAACACAGTAAACTTCATTCAAATGCTCCTATATAACACCTCACTTAACGTCAGAGTATTTTGGAGATCATTTTTATCTTTATACACATCTTTATGCACATCCCTCAAATTAATACCAAGATCTTTTGTAACATCAAAATTTACTTTCACAGATGTTGGCTACAAGCTGAGGTTTTACTGTATCATTTATTGGGAATAAAATTAAATATCATGCATGAGCATGTAGCACTTTTACAGCCTTTCTGGCATGGATTAATCTAGCCCTTTTTGAATACAGAATATCAGTTCCCTTCAAGAAATCTTACATTTTTCCCCTCAAATTTTTAACAAATTCCCCTGATATTACAGAAAAATTCCCTTAGATCATAAAAATATCAAAGAAATCCTCATTTATTTTAAAAATAAGATCATCAAAATTTACCTTTTGTGTGTCGTATCCATGGTTGTCAGCTGTTTGGACAGGTGAAGTCAGGTAAGGTGCTTTAGTTTGTATCAACATAAACCATAATGTGTCCCCTAACTTGCATCGTTTATCACTTATAATGCATTAAAGTAAAGGGCAGTAATCTTAATATTTGTCTGACCATATCAACCTAGACTGCCAAAGGGTCTAGGTGTAAAAAAATAATAATATCCGCAGCAGTATGTCATAAACTACCTCAAGGTGCAAATGTTCTATATCAACCTAGACTGGCAAAGGGTCTAGGTGTAAAAACAAGAGGCCCATGGGCCTTAACGCTCACCTGAGTATATGTCCAAAATTGTTTGCAAAGCGCAAAAAACAATATATTAGGTACAGAAACTTTACAAGTTTTCTAAAGTTAAGAACTCCCACAAAAATTAATCAGAAATATATCCACTCACATTTCATTTATAAGTAGCTTATATAATATGCATGAAGTAACTGTAATGCAATGAATAATTTCCAAATCATTCACAAATTTCAGTATACTTATGCAACTATGTCCTTGACCTTTGAACATATATGACCTTGAACCATATATGATCGCCATGTCAAAACCTACAATATTCTAATATACATGCCTATACAAAAAGTTAATAGTTTTCAAGATAATAAACAATTTAAGGCTTCTTTTGCAGCTGTGACCTTGATCTTTGAACACATGACCTTGAACCATACATCAAAATAATTGTTGTCACAATACCTAAAATATTCTAATATATATCCCTATACAAAAAGTTAACAGTTTTAAAGATAATTAGCAATTTCAGTCTTCTTTTGCAACTGTGACCTTGACCTTTGAACATATGACCTTGATCCATATATCAAAATGATCGTCATAACAATACCTACAATATTCTAATATACATGCCTATACAAAAAGTTAATAGTTTTCAAGATAATTAGCAATTTAAGTCTTCTTTTGCAGCTGTGACCTTGACCTTTGAACACATGACCTTGAACCATATATCAAAATGATCATCATATCAATACCTACAATATTCTAATATATATGCCTATACAAAAAGTTAACAGTTTTCAAGATAATTAGCAATTTAAGTCTTCTTTTGCAGCTGTGACCTTGACCTATGAACATATGACCTTGAACCATATATCAAAATGATCGTCATATCAATACCTACAATATTCTAATATACATGCCTATACAAAAAGTTAACAGTTTTCAAGATAATAAGCAATTTAAGTCTTCTTTTGCAGCTGTGACCTTGACCTTTGAACACATGACCTTGAACCATATATCAAAATGATCGTCATATCAATACCTACAATATTCTTATATATATGCCTATACAAAAAGTTAACAGTTTTCAAGATAATTAGCAATTTAAGTCTTCTTTTGCAGCTGTGACCTTGACTTTTGAACATTTGACCTTGAACCATATATCAAAACGATTGTCATAACAATACCTACAATATTCTAATATACATGCATATACAAAAAGTTAATAGTTTTCAAGATAATAAGCAATTTAAGTCTTCTTTTGCAGCTGTGACCTTGACCTTTGAACACATGACCTTGAACCATATATCAAAATGATCATCATGTCAATACCTACAATATTCTAATATACATGCCTATTCAAAAAGTTAACAGTTTTCAAGATAATTAGCAATTTAAGTCTTATTTTGCAGCTGTGACCTTGACCTTTGTACATATGACCTTGAACCATATATCAAAATGATCGTCATATCAATACCTACAATATTCTAATATATATGCCTATACAAAAAGTTAACAGTTTTTAAGATAATTAGCAATTTAAGTCTTCTTTTGCAGCTGTGACCTTGACCTTTGTACATATGACCTTGAACCATATATCAAAATGATCGTCATATCAATACCTACAATATTCTAATATACATGCTTATACAAAAAGTTAACACTCTTCAAGATAATTAGCAATTTTAGTATTTATAAGCCAAAAATAACATTTCAGGGGCAACAACTCCTACATGGATTATCATATAGTTACGAAACTTGGTACCTTTTTAAATTTTGTCATGCTAAACATTTTAACAATGTTTTGATTTCATATTTCTCTTAATATTTGCAAGAAAAGTGCCTAAAACTGCATAAATCACAAATTAGGTTATGACCTTGATTTGTGACCTTGACCCCAATTTAAAAGGTCATTTCAAGAAAAAGTCAAAACTGAAAACCTCATGTCATTATCTGTTCAAATAGTGAAGTTATAACAATTTGAAGCCATTTTACGAAATTTTTTAAATTAAATGCAAAAACGCATAACCTATTTTTCGACCAAATTTCATAAAATCAACAAACTACAGACTTAAGACCCTAGAGAAGCCAAATATCACATCAGATTTTTCTCCCATCATTACTTTCGGAGAAGAAGATTTTTTAAGATTTTTGGACACCTAGGTCACCTTGACCTAGTTTTGGTAGCCATGGCAACGCCATGAACAAATCTGAATTGCACCCGCCCATACTATGCTTCTGACCAAGTATCATTGAAATCTGTGCAGCAGTTTTGGAGGAGAAGTCGAAAAAAGGTGTTAACGACGCATGCAGCATGCACATACACAAGCCACGCCACGCCGACATAGAGCCTCAATGACCTTTTGGTCAGGTACCTGATGGTGCAAATGTTCTATATCAACCTAGACTGCCAAAGGGTCTAGGTGTAAAAAAAAAAATAATAATATCTGCAGCAGCATGTCATAAACTACCTGATGGTGCAAATGTTCTATATCAACCTAGACTGCCAAAAGGTCTAGGTGTAAAAAAAATAATAATAATATCCGCAGCAGCATGTCATAAACTACCTGATGGTGCAAATGTTCTATATCAACCTAGACTGCCAAAGGGTCTAGGTGTTAAAAAAATAATAATAATATCCGCAGCAGTATGTCATAAGCTACCTGATGGTGCAAATGTTCTATATCAACCTAGACTGCCAAAGGGTCTAGGTGTAAAAAAAATAATAATAATATCCGCAGCAGCATGTCATAAACTACCTGAAGGTGCAAATGTTCTATATCAACCTAGACTGCCAAAGGGTCTAGGTGTAAAAAAAAAAAAAATCCGCAGCAGCATGTCATAAACTACCTGATGGTGCAAATTTTCTATATCAACCTAGACTGCCAAAGGGTCTAGGTGTAAAAAAAATAATTATAATATCCGCAGCAGTATGTCATAAACTACCTGAAGGTGCAAATGTTCTATATCATTCTAGACTGCCAAAGGGTCTAGGTGTAAAAAAAATAATAATATCCGCAGCAGCATGTCATAAACTACCTGATGGTGCAAATGTTCTATATCAACCTAGAATGCCAAAGGGTCTAGGTGTAAAAATATAATAATAATATCCGCAGCAGCATGTCATAAACTACCTGATGGTGCAAATGTTCTATATCAACCTAGAATGCCAAAGGGTCTAGGTGTAAAAAAAAATAATAATAATATCTGCAGCAGCATGTCATAAACTACCTGATGGTGCAAATGTTCTATATCAACCTAGACTGCCAAAGGGTCTAGGTGTAAAAAAGAAAAATAATAATATCCACAGCAGCATGTCATAAACTACCTCATGGTGCAAATGTTCTGTGTTAAAAATTTACAGTAAGATCAAAGCCGGTTGAAGACAGATATAGACATATAGAGATATAGTAATTTTGTTATCATTTGTGTTTTTCGCTATTTATTTTTTAATTTTTTGTTTAAATAAAGTATTTTCCAGAAACTACTGTACTGGATAATATAATGATAAAAATTGCTCTTGTGCTAAGATGCTAAGAGAGAACTCCAATCCAATCCAACACAACTCCCTCCTTCCCTTGTTCCCACAATGGCTATTTCCCTGACCACACACCAATTTTTCCAAGTTTCAGCAAAACGGTAAAATCCCCCAAAAAATCTAGATTTATCCTTGACTGGTAACCATATATAAACAATTTTACTTTGTTTTCAAAATGCTGTATTCTAGTTTAACAAATGACAACAAAAATGTTAGCTATAAGAATTTATTTTTTATTTCATACCAGAATAAATAACATCCCTGTACAGGATGTTGTCAGTTTTGATTTTTTAAATTTCATGTTATCAATTGATGTGATTCAATGACATTGCTGTTCAATAACCCAGACACATAAGTTGTAACCTGATTAACTTTCTTGAACTACCACCATGTTATAGTTGATATTAATGTTATATGCCAGAATTATTCAAGTTAAGAAAACAAACTATAACACTATATACAACACAATGATAAAAATCATGTAATGGTTGATATATTATGGTAAACATGTTGCTGAGATATGACTCTAAACCATAAAGACATCAAAATACCAAAAATTGTGGTAAATACATTGGCACACCTACAATCTAATACACTTTGAACATCCCTGGCCTTCATAAACAACTGCAGCCCATATGCAGGTTTGACTGTAGAGGGACAAAATGATAAAAATCTGACTTACCTGATGTTCTGTATAAGCTATGACTTCTTTCTCACTAGGAATATCCCAAACACGGACTGCGTTGTCATCTGAACCAGATAATACATGTACTCTATCACCAAGAAACTTTGTTACATGGACCGGGCTAAAGAAAAAACAAAAATAATAATCACTGAATTCAGTGTCTATAAACACATGTTTGGTCAGTAATTTTTAAATAAACCTCTCAAAAACTTCTGAGACATGATTTCAAAGTACATGGCTTATTTTTAAAAACTAATAGTAAGTGGAGTAAAATTAAGAGGAGTCGTTATATATACAAATATCTATAAATCTGATAAACGTAACAAATCTTACCCAGTATGGCCTTTAAATATTCTCAATAGAGATTTGCCTTCTACATCAAACAGTCTTATAGAACCTTCATTACCGCCAGCAACAATGAGTTTTCCGTCATCTCGAAAACATCCACCATAAGCTAAGTCTTTAAATCTACTAAGTGTCTGTACTATTTGTAGAGATCTTGGACTATATACTTGTACCTAAATATAACAGAAAAATATGAGGAGCTTCATCAATGTCTTTAAAATTCTTGCATTTTATAAAGAAACCCCTCTTAGCCAAACCCTGAATGAACTAAAAACCTGTACAAATAGATACATATGACACCATGACACAAGATAAGCTCGATGTAGCAAGTTCACCATGACACAAGATCAGCTAGATATAGCTAGTTCACCATGACACAAGTTCAGCTAGATGTAGCAAGTTCACCAAGACACAAGATCAGCTAGATATAGCTAGTTCACTTTGAAACAAGATCAGCTAGATATAGCTAGTTCACCATGAAACAAGATCAGCTAGATATAGCTAGTTCACCATGAAACAAGATCAGCTAGATATAGCAAGTTCACCATGACACAAGATCAGCTTGATATTGCAAGTTCACCATGAAACAAGATCAGCTAGATATAGCTAGTTCACCATGACACAAGATCAGCTAGATATGGCAAGTTCACCATGACACAAGATCAGCTAGATATATCTAGTTCACCATGACACAAGATCAGCTTGATATGGCAAGTTCACCATGACACAAGATCAGCTAGATATGGCAAGTTCACCATGACACAAGATCAGCTAGATATGGCAAGTTCACCATGACACAAGATCAGCTAGATATGGCAAGTTCACCATGACACAAGATCAGCTAGATATGGCAAGTTCACCATGACACAAGATCAGCTAGATATGGCAAGTTCACCATGACACAAGATCAGCTTGATATTGCAAGTTCACCATGACACAAGATCAGCTTGATATTGCAAGTTCACCATGACACAAGATCAGCTTGATATTGCAAGTTCACCATGACACAAAATCAGCTAGACATATAGAAATAGCAAATATGCCCTATACGGATATTATCATTCATGTCAATTTTATGCATTTTAAATTTAATTAATGTACCTGTATTTCCAAATAATACCTCATTTACCCAAATGTTTATAAACTTCTGTAGCCATATCATGTTTTCTGATAAAAATACACACACATGCATGAACCCACCCAATTACAAACCCACCCAAAACCAAATACCTAGATCTAATGAGAATGTCAAGGTTTACCAAATACCTAGATATCACTGAGAACTTCAATTACCGGTAATCAGTGTAAACCAAATACCTTGATCTAATGAGAATGTCAAGGTTTACCAAATACCGAGATATCACTGAGAACTTCAATTACTGGTAATCAATGTAAACCAAATACCTTGATATCCCTGAGAATGAAAATTAATCAGTGTAAACCAAATTACCTTGATATCGCTGAGAATGACAATTAATCAGTGTAAACCAAATACTTTGATATCGCTGAGAATGACAATTAATCAGTGTAAACAAAATACCTAAATATCACTGAGAATGACAATTAATCGAGGTAAACCAAATACCTAAATATCACTGAGAATGACAATCAAGGTAAACCAAATACCTAGATCTCACTGAGAATGACAATTAATTGAGATAAACCAAAAACCTAGATCTCACTGAGAATGACAATTAATTGAGGGAAACCAAATACCTAGATCTCACTGAGAATGACAATTAATCAGTGTAAACCAAATACCTAGATATGACTGAGAATGACAATTAATTGAGATAAACCAAAAACCTAGATCTCACTGAGAATGACAATTAATTGAGGTAAACCAAATACCTAGATCTCACTGAGAATGACAATTAATCAGTGTAAACCAAATACCTAGATATCACCGAGAATGTCAATTAATCAAGGTAAACCAAATACCTAAATATCACTGAGAATGACAATTAATTGAGATAAACCAAAAACCTAGATCTCACTGAGAATGACACTTAATTGAGGTAAACCAAATACCTAAATATCACTGAGAATGACAATTAATTGAGGTAAACCAAATACCTAGATATCACTGAGAATGACAATTAATCAGTGTAAACCAATTACCTAAATATCACTGAAAATGACAATTTAATTGAGGTAAACCAAATACCTAGATATCACTGAGAATGACAATTGATCAGTGTAAACCAAATACCTAAATATCACTGAAAATGACAATTTAATTGAGGTAAACCAAATACCTAAATATCACTGAGAATGACAATTAATCAAGGTAAACCAAATACCTAGATATCACTGAGAATGTAATTTTAACTCGATCAAATACAAGTAATACCTCAATAAAAAAAAAAGATCTGAGTAAGAATGTCAATTAATCAAGGTTTCCAAATATCTAGATCCCACTAAAAACATAAAATGTTAATTAATTTGTGTAAACCAAAAACCTAGGTCTCATTGAGAATGTTAATTAACATGTATAAACCAAACACCTAGATCTAACTAAGAATGATAATTAACCTATATTAACTAAATACCTATAGATCTTGCTTGGTTCAGGTGTACAATATATAAAGTTATAACTACTACTACACGAGAAATTATAAATTTACTTAGTAACTATATATATGTTTATATATGAATGTTAAGTGTGAATCTATAAAGGTGGGGAGTTAGTCATTGTGTTAAACAGTCTCATCATATTGTTATAGTATTATAAGATTTATCAGGAATTCCCCTGAAGTATGACTTTCATGGTGGCCTATACATATACCACTATCACACTTATACTGATATCATGTAATACCTAATGGAACACTCAATCAAAATTGATTGGCTTCAGAAACACAACAAGTATCTAATTTATACATTTTTACTCAAGAAATATCTATTTGTCATAAATATAAAAAGAAATCTGTGGAAATTGATGTGAAGATATGTTAAAGAAATAAGATTTGTATAGCATATATTCCCTGCTGATATTTACAGAATTTCCCCTGTCTAAAATCAAAGACATATTAAATTTCAATACAAGATATAGTTTAAGTATGAATATATATCTATATTGTATGTTTTTCATATAAAAATGTATCATTTTTCAGCCATTATTTATAAATCAAGACAGTGTTTGACTAGTCCATGTCATCATTTCCAGATGGAGTGTCTGTGTATTCAATACTAATCAGAGTTCCCCTATCTTTACTGATCCCAGTTTGATTCTATAATATTCTTTATCTGTATTTGTTTGATATCAATCTAATTCCAGTCTGGTACATCGTTTACTTTATCTACATATTTGAGACTTTTACTTACACTTTTAGTTTTTTTTCTAAACTATTTTTAATAAGAATATCGAGTATGCTGAAATAATTTTAGAATTTTGCAATTCAATCCAACAGCAGGAAGATAAACACCAGTTTTGTAAATCATCACATGACATTTATATACAAAGATATATATCATTAGAGATACTTCAGAATGGAATATTATCAATATTCCTCATTTTGAAAAAAAAATACTTTATACATTTTACATGCATTACAATATATATATATATATATATATATATATATATGTATATATATATAATTGTATGTATATTTAATAAAGGCACCTTGTTTTCACAGAATTGACACTGCATGATGATTGTCTAATGTTAAGTTATGTGTTCATAAAGTACAGTTCACAGTGCACATAAACTTGTAAAGTATGCTGTAATATCACAAAATTTGATCCATCAACATATTAATTAAATTAATTTAATTTCCTGAAATTTCATTGGTCAGAATTTTTCATCTAATTAATAGATAAAATATGGACAGTATTCCCTTTTTGTGAACTGGGAATGAAAAGTTCTCCCATGAATGTAAACAAAATTTATACAACACTTGTTTTTTTAACAAAGATTTTAAAGTATTATTTTCCTTTTCTTATTTTTAAATATAATTTTAAGCAGTGATTTCAATTTTTTTTTCTATTGAAAATTAGACAATTTTTTAAATTTTTTTCTGCACACTGTATAAATCTGCTAAGCAGATTGATACAAAAGTGTGCAGAAAAAATTATATTAATTTTTTTTTTACCAGTAATTTCCATTTTTCATTTTGAAATGTTATCTTTAAACATAAAACTTTACTCTCATTCAACTAAAAATAAACTCAACATTAATCTTAACACTCAAATAACAAAATAAAATAAACTCAACAACATTTTCATTATTTTCTTTTCACTCAAAAAACAACCAAAACACAGTAGAACTTTGATGGCTCGAGGTCCAAAGAATTTCAGCTAAATATTCAAGCCATTGGGGTTTGAGCGATCAATCACTGAGGAACAATCAGAGGTCCAGGTTCTCATGAGTATTTACAGGCAAAGAATATTTAAATTCATAACTCATGTAAATGTATTAAACAGTCAAATAATAACATATCTGATTTAAAATTGCAGTATTCATCTTAAAATATTAAAAATTCATAGAAAATGAAACAGTAGAAATGTGCAAATTAATAATACAAAATTCATTATTCATCATGATATCTCAATAAAATTTTCAAACTTAAATGTGGACCTGCGATATGTCATGTAATGTTTTATGGCTAAGGGGCTAGAACATTGCACTTTATTTTAATTTCATCAAGTAATGATACAAAATAAAATTACTTTATTCTAATAACAATAAGCACAGTTATCACCGGTCAATTAATCACAAGAAATAACATTAATACACAATACTCTACATATTCCAGTGACATGTAAATTACAGAATCCTGTGTGCAACCATCAAGCATGGACGACTGAGGTGTTTTACCAATCAAACACTTCCAGGTATTGTAATCGGATTGAGAGATTAAAGAAGAGTATGTCAAGCACTGTCTCATTAAATTAATTAATAATCTTAAGTAGCACTCAACATTTCAGGTAATTCTAAATGACAGCTAAGTAGTGGCAAAAGTTCCAACCCTTTGGGTGGATAAAGTGGTGTTGAAAATATCTTCAGATGGATTCGCAAGGATGCAGGTGTATGTGGTATTAAAAACAGTAAAACTTCGATCGCTCGAAAGTTGTTACCTCGAATACCCTGGATAACTCAAAGTCATCTGTTGGTCCCGACCAATGCAATTTCCTATTATATCCTATGTAAGTAAACCTCGATGGCTCAAACTTCATTAACTAGAATACCCCTGCTCGCTCGAACAATAAATATTTTTCAAAATATAAAAGTAGTGAAAATTCAACTTCTTTCGCTCGAATACAGTTTTTGTCAGACGCACATGTGGTCCTGGTCATTGTAAACAAAACAAAAGCTCAAGCCATATTACAGATTTCATCAAAAGTAACAAAATGATTAATCTAGACATTTACCTAAAATTAATTAATTAATTAATTAATAATTAGCCTACTTAGAGAGTGTCGACAAGCTCAGTTCTTTAATCTCTTAATCTGATTATGATACACGGATGTGTTTGATCGCTATTTTTAAAACACCTCAGTTGCTCGTGCCTTATGATTGCAAATCAGGATTCTGTAATTTACATGCCCTTGGAATATGTATAGTAATGTGTATTATCATTATTTCCTGTGATTAAAATGACCGGTAATAACTGTGCTTTGTGTTGTGTTTTCTTTAAAGTATTACATGTGCAACAAAGAATAATTAAGTTTATTTTGTATCATCACCTGTTAAAATTAAAATAAAGTGCCATATTCTAGCCATAACATCATACAGCAGATTGCAGGTCAACATGTAATTTGAAATGAATTTTATTCTTTTTGATTTTTTTTTAAATATTTCGTGATAAATAATGGAATTTTAATTCAGACTTTTCATTATTTGACCTTTTAGTTTATTTACATGTAAAACAAATTTAAAGATTCTTTAACGGTCGGTAAACATAAGAACGTGAACCTCATATTTCGATGTTCGATTGCTCAAACCCCCCGATGGCTCGAATATTAAGTCAAAGTCCCTTGGACTTCGAGCCATTGAAGTTCTACTGTACTAGTAATAATAAGGAGGAACACCAACATCTTCAGATATTTTGAGTTTTTTATTTTTGTAGTATGGTGCTGGTCGAGCTTTCGGCCTGGAGTGGCCTTCATCAGGACCAGATGATTATTATTACTTCTAAATGACAGATGACTTATCTGGGGTATTCAAGGTAACGACGTTTGAGCGAACAAAGTTATACTGTAAACTCAATATTAACCTTTACGCTCAAATAACAACTGAAAATAAACTCAACATTAATCTTTACACTCAAATAAAATCTAAAAATAAACTCAACATAATACAGTACACATGTACTTACTCTGGTTGAATTAGTAACAGCAAAATGATATGGATCAGTCGGACAAAAATCTATATCTGTTATCGCTCCATATTCTTTTTTGGTGACAGGAACCTGAAATAGTAAATAAAATAACAATACCTTTCAATGAAACTGAATTTGTATTACAATTCTTGTTATAGTGTCAGACCCAAGTTTTACAATTATTACTAAGACTTTCCCTAACTATGATCTGGTAAATTTGAAATCATAATAATTTTATTTATTATTAAAATGTATAGAAAATCAATGTGACAATTTGAAAACTATTGTAAGCTTATAACATCTGTGCTTGGTTTTGTCAAAAATATTTATTCACAGTTCCAAAAGAGATTGCTAAAATTTGCTGAATTAAATTTGAGGAAAATCTAAGTTAATGAACAATTGTGAAACTGGGGCCTGTTAATACCGAAGATTACTTCTGTGATAACAATCAATCAGTTATCACTGATAACAACAAGTTAACCATTTTTAAAACACATACATCTTAATAAACTTGCAAGATCAGTTAATTCACCACTGGTACACCCAACTAGAATCTTCATCAAAAGCTACTACTTACAGAATTTTTAAGGGAAATTTTTGTTTTGAAAATTATTTTAATATTCTTCGTAGAAAATCCATAGAAATTATAAGTAAATTTAGAACTAGTAACCATAATTTATCTATTGAAACAGGAAGGTGGCAAAACTGAAAAAGAAATGAAAGAATGTGGAAACTCTGAAAAGAGATTGAGGATGAATTCCCTTTTTAATTGGAATGCGACAGACTAACTGGATTAAAAAAAAAATACAATGATAAAAAATACTGGTTATGACCGAAAATGCAGTCATTATTTCATACTGAAAACCATAATGTACTCAAGATTGTGTAAATTTATTTCAGAGGGTCTACAGTTTTACAAATGAATACACATAGTATGTAAGCAACTTATATACTTATAATTATCTTTATAATGATTATTATATTATAAAAAAAGTGATTGTTAAAGCAACATAATAAGTAACTCACGAAACTATTAATCTTTTTTTTTATACATTCATTCTCCGTTATTGTCACATATATATATATTTGACTTAGTTCATCACATTTACAATTGCGTTTATTTTATATAAAGTTAGGCCACAAGTAAAAATATCTTTGTTTCCCCTTGCCCTACCCTTACTTCTGATATTGGGTAGGTAGGTAGGCTTTTTTTTTTTTACTCAAAGTTTTCTTTTCTGGTTAGGAAACATTCTTTACATGTCACCTTGTGTGTTTACTAGTACATCTTCATCACAATGGCGTTTGTATCGCATTGAATTATAACTGTATAAGCGTCTTGACAACTAAGAAGGTTGGCGACTAAATCGTGAAAAGGAAAGAGAAAAGAACCAGAATCTATTAGCACAGAATCGCAAAAAAAAAACAAAAAAAAAAAAAAAAAACACACACACACACACAGCATTTTTCAATAAATTTTTTTCAGTCAGTGGAATTTTTTACGGTTGGTCGCGCAAGGGGAAACAAACTATATTTTTATTTTGGCCTTATATATATTTTGAGTTGTGATGTATATATATCAGTCATTGTGTATAATACGTTGATGATGTTATTGTAAAATGTCCAGGTGCATTTATAATTTGTAAATAATGTTACCTCTTGTTCCACCTCTGGTGGTTTAATAGAGTGAATAAAGAGAATTGAATTGAATTGAATTGTTAGCCCATTGTCATTTCTATATAAGTCTTCTATAAAATGCAGAGATTTTGCCTAAAGTTACTAGAACAATTTTATTAAAAGTGAAAGGTCTAATTTAAGAATCCCCATCTATTTCTCCCTTTTTCTGTTGTGTTTTGCTCTTTTTTTTCATGTGAAACTTGATGATTTTAATTCGTTATGGTTCCAGTGTAAATATTTGAAGGGGAAGTAATGTGAAGTCAATAGTGATCATTGGTGAAAAATGCATTTATATAAATGGGAGAGGACTTGGGTTTGAATCCCAGTCACACATTGCAGTTTCGCTTTCCTGATATCAGTTTTGACCCATTAATCCTAGTAACCTACATGTAGCAGTTATAACAAAAAACAGTAAAAGCATTTTTACTGTATACTTGGCAAGATTCTGTTTTAAAAAGTGTCTTGAAAAATGAATCTTATATATCATAGCATAATAATCATTGTCATCTATACATGTAGCTAAAATTAGACCCCTAAAAAAATGTTTACATATACCTAACATAAAAATACACTCTCTCGAACAGATTAACTTACAGTAGTTCTCAATTATAATACCACAGATCAAATCACTTCCACGCCTTCCAAAAACAGAATAGCCCAGTGTTAGCTCACAAGCAAAAGATTACAGAAGAAACACTTTCACAAATAAGACGAAAGAACAATATAGGGTAACTCACAAAATACACAGTAATACAAAAACTTTCAAAGAGAGAATATAGGGTAGCTCATAAACAAAATGAACAAGAGAATTATTTTCATAGTTTCAAAGACAGGAAAAGGCTTTACTCATACACAAAATAAACCTGTAAGACAAAAAAAAAAAAAAAAAAAAAAAAAAAAAAAAAAACCACTTTAAAACTTTCAAAGAATGTTTAGCTCACAAACAAAATGGTTAAACTGAACACTTTCACACTTTTCCAGAGAGTATAACTTAGGGTAGCTCATTAAGAAAATGTTACAAAACAAACCCTTTCACACATTCCAATTATTGCTATTTCCTATTTTCACACAGTTGAGTTGACTAGAGCAATTTAAATTAACAATATAAAAATGGTTAATGGTGACAATGTTTATTGGTACAATATCAGGTCAACAATCATTTGGCCCACATTAAACAATTCCATCGTAAACTGTTGGGCATTGGTCAGGATAAAGTTGGTTATTGAACCAATGCTGGCTATAATCACTGTTCTTATTTTGACTGTCATTGTTGGCCAACTGTTGCTTCCCATTGTTGGTCCTGCTTTGGTTGTCATGATTGGACGAAAGTATGCTGCCCTAGGTGCCCAAACATTGGAATTTTTGTATTGGAACAACATTGGGCCAACAAGCAAGATAGCATTGGACCATCACTGGCAACCAGCTTTAGCCCAATGGAACTAAGAGGAAAGATTAATCCTCAGCATTTCTACTAGTAGTAATCATTCCTTTGGCAGCTAGTGAACTGGAGCAATGTGACAAGAAATGGTTTGAACAGACACAGTCCAAGCTGGGTCAGGAATCGGAAGTCTGTGTAGTTATTTAATAAACCACAAGTCTCTAAATAATTTTTGGTTCATGTTGGTAACTGTTACTCTAAGTACACTGTTTGGGAAAGGGTGCAACTGTTCACTTTAGTTCAGATGAAAGGCCTTAATTAAGTTACAATACAAGTCAGTGTTGTTGCTTGCCAGTAGGGGTTACTTCCCTTGTATTGTCAGAAAACAACGGTTTTATTATTGGTTACTGAATTATTATTCGTAAAATAAATAAATAAATAATATAGCATGAAATACAGGTGAGAAATAAACCGTTCAAAAATGAAAGAATGGTTCCACATCACATGGAGTAAAATTTTGATAAACACTCCGCCCCCCCCCCCTCCACCCCTTTTCCTCTTTGCTTTTATAGTTCTTAAAAGCTTATAACGATTGTAATATTTCAAAGTACATAATCTGTATATTTTCTACAATGTCATAGTATCAACCTGTAATTTTTTCCAAAACACTGTATCTGATGTTATTCTTTCACCAACACGTGGTTGAGGTTGCACCAATGTTTTCTTATAGGAGGTCGCCATCTTTAATTATACTCTCTCGTCGAGGAAAAAAATCTCCTAGTACCTGATATGGTTTCTTAACACGCAAAATTAAATATATTACTATCCATTAAAATTAATATCATGACAACAAAATCATTTACACGATATGTCGTGTCGTCTGGAAATAAAACCATTCCGAATAAATTTTGTATGCAAAATTCATGAATATTCATAAGATCGGTCATGGTTGACAGTTCAAAGGTTACACACTTCTTCAGCAAATCGAGTGATCGATTCACACTGCATAAATTAATTTATTCAGATGACGGGATAGGATTATATTCATTGATAAAGAGTTCTATAACCAAAATTGGACCAAGCAACTTTGAGTTATATCAAGAGAATAAAGACTTGTGTAGTTTCTTATTAATGCGTTAGAGGCCACAACATGTCAAACGGCGAAAACAGTGTAGATGGTAGCATGGTAAGTGTGAACTATGAAAAAAAAAACTACACTTCCTAGTTTCAAAACTTTTGGCCTGTAGCAGACGCCTTTTCCTTTTAATATCAAGTTTTAATTTTTATAAGAAAATTTCACGATGTGCTGATATTTATAATTGATTCCGTATGACAAGTGGGGGAAATCATTTTTTTAAAGAGCGTTTAAAAACACTTAAAAATTATATATTTAAATAAATATAAATTTTTCTTTTGAAAAATTAGAAATTATAATAATAATTTTTTAAGTTACATATCAATTTAATATGTATTAATGTAAAACAAAATTAAAATTTTATGGTTATTTTTTATTTTCATTTGTTATTTAAAAAAAAATTAACGGTGAATAGGAATAGGTATAGAAATTATCTTCTATTTATTTATTTATTTATTTATTTATTTATTTATTTATTTATTTATTTATTTATTTATTGTTACTATTTTTTAATTTTTAAAAGATGCTTTTTAAAAGTACATTTTAGACAACTGATATAATTAATTATATTGACAAAATTTAAAAAAGTTTTAACAAGGTCTATTGAAGTTTTTTGTTTGAAATATTATCTTGATTTTTAAGTTTATTCTCATGTTTATTTTTTCTTTTCTTTTAATTTTAATTTTTTTAAATTTACAATTAAAAATTTTATGTTTAAAAAACAAAATTTTAAAAAGAAAAGAAAACAAAAGGATATGTTTTTATTAAATCTGCTATGAACAAAACACCAGTATCGACTTTTGACTGAGTTGTTATTTATTCTTAGAGTGATTTTGTTTATTTACATTATTTTTGGTTATTTTTACCTTTAGTCAAACGGGGAAGTTAACGGTGAATCTGAGATGGAGTCTGACAATGTCAGCGAAAACGGCGAAGTAGACGATGTACCGACAGATAAGATAGACCCGGCAGACAGAGAAATATACGAAAAACTTAAACGACAGGAGAGAGAGGAAAGGGAAGAAATAGAGAGAGAATTAAAACGGGCACACGAGGAGGCATTAGCCCGTAGACACGAAGAATTCAGAGCTAAGGAACTACGGCTACATGCAGAGAGACTTCAGTTAGAACAAGAGCGTGGACAAGATTTAAGAGTTAATAAACATTTAGATGAATTTAGGTCCCACAGGGACAGGGATGGACATCATTTGTCCAGGTCGGACAGATCGCCACCGCTGGACTTACTAAATCACAGTGCTTTTTTGGCAGATCGTTTTCATAGAAATTCTCATTCACCACAAAGCCCCACATCAATCAGCCCCACAGAAGGACCCACCCATCACTGGACGTTTGAAGAGCAATTCAAACAGGTATCAAATGTAAAGTTTCATTTTTTCATTTATTTATTTATTTATTTTATCAATTTATTACTTTTTATTTAATTAGCATATTTCTCTAAAATTTTGCTTTTCTTCAAACATTGAAAATTGCACTGCTTTCCACATAATCCAATTCTTCGGTAAATCGTTGAACTTTTTAAATGAGATGTAAGTCTTAATTTTATCAAATTTACTTTTAATTTTAAACATTAAATTTTCATTTCCGTCTTGCGTTTTTTTTATTTCAAATTCAGACAGATTCATTTTATCATTTTATAATCTTAATTTTGTAAGTGACGCTTTTCATTTTTTTTTTTTTTTTTACCAACAGGCTACACCAATTTAAAAAAAAAAAAAAAAAAAAAACACTTGTCGATAACTCAGGTTTAAGATATACATATAATATTGCCATTATGCATTTGCAGTATAAAACAGTTTATATCCATTACTCATCGTTCAATATATAGTTCAAATATTCTTTTTCATATGTTTTTCAAGAATGATCAATTGTGATATTAAATTTATATCGAAATTCTTAATGGATATTCAATTAATTTTTCATAGATTTGTAACATTTGGGAATAGGTGTTTTCCGTAAAACACGAAGCTATTAGCTCCGATTATAATGATTAAAACGATAAAAACTACCGTGTGTGAAACTTAAAAAGTTTGAAAACAAATAAATGTGATAAATAAATGATAAATAAATAAATAGATATTTTATATGAAATTGAAAAACAGAAATTTCTGCGGCGACAAATGTAAAATATTCAGCATTTTCTGTAAAGTTACTAAACTACAAAAAAATCGATTCCGACAAACTTAATCAATAAGCAGTAATTCGTTCTATTAATTATGCATTAAATAATATTTTGTACCATGTAATCGCCATAAAACGAAAATTCAATATCATTTGGTTTGCCGACCTAATATAAACGCCATATGTCCGATTTCCCACCTTTTAATGATATGAATGTAAAAATAAAGAATTTCCAACTATTGTAAAATTATCGACAAAATGTTACATTGTAGTTTTATAACGCGGTATATTTTATTGAATTAATCCTCTTTTTGTTGAGTCAAGACTTCGGCCCTTTAATTTATACGTAACATTTTTATAACAATCCAAAGTTTTATTATCAAGATATCAATAATTAGAGGCCGTGAATTGTCCATATGGTTGAAAATAATAATTAAAAATTAGGTGCCTAAGTTCCGAAATTATCAATAAGATAAACACGTTTTATATGACATAAATTTCGAATTTTTATTGAAACAAAATTTAAAGTGTTGATAAGATATTGATATATTCTGTGTAGATATAAAGTAACATGTAGAAATGCTAAGCTAAGCGTGTTCTGTTTTCTGTTACTGAATTAAATTTGTTACACATCCCAAAGCAAAAAATATGTGTATTGCGTTATGCAATATTTATTATTCTATACAGGAGGTATCATGTTTTTTCCTGATTAGAGTGACATTAGAATCAAGTATATTGTTTAGAAGTTACTTTGTTATAAAAAAAGGTGTTAAATAAATAAATAAATAAATAAATAATTCAATAAATAATTCAATAAATATTTTGTATTCTATATGTTAAAAACAAAATTTTTTATATTCTTTTGTAAATACCAAAATCAACGATATTAAAGTAAATATCACCACCAACAACAGCAATAATAATAATAATAATAATAATAATAATAATAATAATAATAATAATAACAATAGTGTCATATATATGACAATAATAATAATAAAATCGTTTGTCTCAGACTTTTTAACAATATGTCTCTTGTCTTTGTACTATTCTGTCGGAGAAGTAATAAAAGTTAAAGTCTAAAGTTTATCGTCAATTTCTTTTATTACAAAAATATTCCGTAAATACCCGGTGTATAATTTGGATCCGGATATTTTGCGTGATGCAAATAACATTCAGGTCACATGACAATATTCCCACGTGACCACTTCGCAACTGCGGCGGCAAATGTTGTAACAATCATGACATGTTGCACAAACAGACGAAACTCAATTAGTAGAACGTTAGGTCTTTTTATTTGTTTTCCTGACGACGTATACAAATTCCCGCGATCCAAATAATTATTGGAAGTCAAAGATCGCCGTCAAAATTGAAGAGATTTCCATGAAAAAAAAAAAAATGTTCCAATCTCGACCTATTCTAATTTTGAGGAATTTTGCTTATAATTCGCGCGTATGGAACAAATAAGTTCTCGATGAAGAAAGAAAGATAAAGTTCTATTTTTGTTGTAATTTTTAATATATTGTGTTTTTCTTTCAGGTTAGTTTTTATATTTGTATTTAAAAAGCCAATTCAGATTAAATTCCACACGACATGATAAAATATTTTACTTTTTCCTCGTTTTGTACGGTTTGAGACATACCCGTTTTTATTTGTTCCTCGATATCTATATTGTCTTCAATATCTTAAGTTAGTTATTTATGCTTATTATACTCATTTAAGTAACATCAAATTTTATAATAATGATAATAATAATAATAGTAATAATAATGAAAATAAAGATACTACACATTCTATGCATTAACAGTTCATTTTAGTTATAAATGTTTTATGTTGACTTTGGACTTTTTAATTCATTTTTCAATAAAAAAAAATTGTGTTTTAATTTATTTTAATAAGGAAATTGTCTACTCTAGGTAAATTTATGTCTCTGTATAGATATCCAGAATATTATTATAACTGATGTAGCACATTTTTTTTTTTTTTTTTAAATCTTTTACAAAATGATATATTAGCTTATATTAGGAATGATTTCGTTCTTGTATAAAATACTTAGATAGATATAACCCTTATCATATTTATAGAAGTAAAATCCAATTAATTATATTGAAACCAGTACCTGAATGTTACCATTGTACTAAGTAGTAGTTGAACTCTTGAATTTATCCCATCAAAGTGTATAAAAAGGAATTACAATATATCTCAATGTCAGAAACCCTTAAATTATAAAGAGATTGATATGATCCTTCCTTTTTTAGTAAAAATAGAAATCATATAAAAAAAAGAGTTAAAAGTACATAAAAATAATTAAATATGATTAAAAAACTGGACCGAAGAAGTGTTGAGATTATTGTGGAGGTACTAGGCGTGAATTATCAAGAGGTCATTGGATATTTTGATAGTGTTAATTTCACTATCATTTTAATATCATTAAATTATCAAGGTTACTGTACAACTTGATCTACAGTATCATGTAGATCAAGATATCGCCACTTGTTACAAGATATTTTATAATTACATTGTTGATATCTGTTAAATTTATCTTTGATTATAATCACTAACAGCTCGTTTATAAAAGGGTAAAAAATGTTTCCACAGAGATTTCTTTATTGAAAAAAAAATGAATAAATATATTTTTCAAGATTCTCAAACTCAAAAAAGTATATTTTTAATATAAAATGTTAAATATTGAAAAAATATTGATAATACAGAAAAAGCTAATGAAATTGAGAGAGTTAATTTCTTATTAAAATTAAGAGAAGAATTGAATGATAACACAACAACATGCTTGAATTTTCTTCATAATAGTTTTGCGAAAATGATTGTTACAAAATATATATATATATATATATATATATATATATATATATATATATATATATATATATATATATTATTATTATTATTATTATTATTATTATTGTTTTTTTTTTTCTGCTGAAATAATCAAATGTGATAGCTTTAAAGTAAAGCTTTGTTTTGATTAATTTATTTTAGTAATTTCAGCACTTAATTATAATTTTATGATTTTGATTTATTTTTTGAATTTGAAATATGTGTATTTTGTATTTTAATCATTAATAAATATTTGTCCATACAAAATTAAAGAATTTTGAATTCATTGCTTTTTTTTTTACATATTTTTTTTTGTTTTTTGTTTTTTTGTTTTTTTTTTTTTTTTTGCAGTCAGAAATATTTTCTGTCAGATTTAATGCATGTATTTAATAATTTCTACTATTTTTTGATCAATGATATAGTTTTAATTTGTTTTACAGTTATATGAATTAAGTGAAGATCCAAAAAGGAAAGAATTTCTAGATGATCTGTTTCAGTTCATGCAGAAAAGAGGTGAGTCTTAGTTACTTGTATATTGTACAGTAAAACCTTATTATAATGACATTTATTTATCTATTTATTTAGTTTTATCACTGATATAACCAGATTCATTTCAAAATTAAATTTATTTTTGAAAGGAATTCTATTTTTAGCCTGCGCTTAAATATAACTCTGACTTAAAAAAGCTTAAAAATAATAGAACTAAGTCAATTTAAACAGTTTTGTGAAAAACAATTTTTGAAAAGCTACTTCAGTTTATGGATTTAATAACACAAGGAAGTCTTACTTTTTTATATTCCTCAACATCTTCATAAAGTCTACATTTGACAGCTCTGCTTTATAAATCCACACTAAGGATTCCTCAAATTTTGTTTTTAAAACAATGACGTCATAGAATGGTTTTACTGTATATAACTGTATAAAACAATGATGTCATAGAATGGTTTTACTGTATATAACTGTATAAAACAATGACGTCATAGAATGGTTTTACTGTATATAACTGTATAAAACAATGACATTATAGAATGGTTTTACTGTAATATGTTTTATTACTTGAACCTACTGTTTAATGTGAAATAAATGGCTAGTACCAAAAAGTCTGCATACAAAAGTCACAATATTTTGAATGCAGACTAAATGATTAGTGTGTGTGTGTGTGTGTGTGTGTGTGTGTGTGTGTGTGTGTGTGTTAAGGCTAATTTTAATCAGTTTAATTTATTCTTACTGAAAAATGACATAAACTTAGCTTTAAGTTGTTCATTGTAAATAAATACCCCAAACTAAAAAACTGAAATACAAGTGAAACCTAAAAGCAAAACTGAGATACAGGTAAAACCTAAAATCAAAACTGAGATACAGGTGAAACCTAAAATCAAAACTGAGATACAGGTGAAACCTAAAAGCCAAATTGAGATACAGGTAAAACCTAAAATCAAAACTGAGATACAAATAAAACTTTAAATCAAAACTGAGATACAGGTGAAACCTAAAAGCAAAACTGAGATACAGGTAAAACTTAAAAGCAAAACTAAGATACAGGTAAAACCTAAAAGCAAAATTGAGATACAGGTAAAACTTAAAAGCAAAACTGAGATACAGGTAAAACCTAAAATCAAAACTGAGATACAGGTAAAACTTAAAAGCAAAACTGAGATACAGGTAAAACCTGAAAGCAAAACAGTAAAACTTCAAATCAAAATTGAGATACAGGTAAAACCCAAAACCAAAACCGAAATACAGGTGAAACCTAAAATCAAAATTGAGATACAGGTAAAACCTCAAAGCAAAACTGAGATACAGGTAAAACTTAAAATCAAAACTGAGATACAGGTAAAACTTAGAATCAAAACTGAGACACAGGTAAAACCTAAAATCAATACAAATAACATGTTTTGTTACACTGTATAAAAAATAAAACAGGGTGTGCTAGCTGCTGAGATATTTTAAAATTACTTAAATGAAACAACTGGAAGATGTAGATTTTTTTTAGAATTAATTATTAACAAGAACATATTTTTGTATCTTTTGATCTCCTATGAAATAGAATCTAAAATCAAATTAATGATCAATCATAATTATACAATTTTATCACCCATGAGAAAGGTTAGACTTCTTACAAAATAAGACACAATGGTATACTGGAAGTGTTGGATATAAGTTAACCAGTCCTTGTCTGATAGTTTTAACATTTTCTGTTGTGTTATAGAGAAGACTACTTGTATTAAAATATTAACCAGTAATTCTCAAAAAACTATCTTGGATTGCCTAACACTGAAATGAAGAATAATTCTAAAAAATTATTTTGACAAGAATATGACATATTTGATAAAATTTAATTATTTGTTCAAGCATCCATTTCTTACACAGATTCTTGAATATTTGTATCTCATTCTAATAATTGTTATTGATTAATCAATATTGGTTGACAAAAGTTTTTAAAAAATTAATTTAGAGTTAATTTAAAAATATTAACAGAAAAAAGTAAAATAGGAAAATTTGAATCATTTTAAAATTTGATAAAATAATAATTTTGTATTTAAAGAGTCAAATATTTTTTAGTTCTTTTTCTAAAAAGTTGAACAATGTTAAAAATGATCCAAAAATACCCAAGCCAATAAATTTCCACATCAACCCACCCACCTGCCTGTTTATACAAACATATACAAATGAAATTAATTACATCAACCTGATTAATTGAAGGTAAGTTAGATTTACAGTGTAATTTTTATTATTTCATTAGCTTTCAGAATTTTGCAGATTTTAAATACATGTTACTTCTTTTGATAATTATGATCCGCCCTTAAAAGAAAAACACAGGAAGAAATTGCCTTCAATTTAATGAGATTTGAATCAGATAAATGATTTTTAAGTAAATTGATTATAATTTTAATATTAGTTCTCTAAACTAAGGTTTTATTCTTATTCTCTAAACTTTTAATAGCATTAGGTTTGCTGAGTATTATTAAAGGTTTTCATCATTACGATTACATTATATAAAAACTACTTATTTTAGGAAATAATTTTGGTGTTTAAGTAATTATACGGGTTTCTATGTATAAAGCTAAGGGGAGTGATAGGTTAGAACGGGAATTAAAGATTATATTCAATGATTGCATAGCAGGTTAATTGCAGAGCAGGACAAAATTAAATACGGTTGGAACGACAAACCTGGAAAGTTTCCTTGTCTGATAGTATCTTATCATGAGAGGATTTCATCAATTATCGCTAGAAACATTATCAAAGTGATCTCTGATATAATTACCAACAAGCACATAAACATTATTGTAATCCTAACAATAATACTCAATATGATCTCATTTTCAACGGTAATGATTCCTAAATATCTCTGAAGACTCGTTCTGTTTTGTTCACATTTTTAATGATCAGAACACGCTGTCAATTGCTGTAATATGCAACAACCTACTTTTTCTCAAAATTAATTCAGAAAATTTATTTTTTATGGCATGAAATTTTTGTGATATTTAATCTTTAATCTTAGATACACTGAGTTGCCATTCACCACACTATGAATACTACATTTGTAAGTCATCTGGGAGACAGTAAAACTTTATTAAGTAAAATCTGAGGTGACATTAACTTTAACTTGAAGTTATGTAGGCATTTAAGTTTTAGGACTTAAAAAAACAACAAATAAAATCACTTAAAAAAACAACAAATAAAATCAATTAGAACCCATTCTTAATATGGTGTCCTCAATGGTATTTTAAAAAATAATGTTCAGGTCATCAGAGTTTTAAAATACTGAAATATAACAAGGTCTTGTGTCCAGAAGGTTTATTGAGATGTACAAGTGTTCTTGATTCAGATTTTAGTATATGTATTTCATTTTTGTTGGCCAATAATGATAGCATTTTTTACAATTTTGTATGATTGATATTGATGTTACATTCGATTAAATCATTTACTTCCCCGTGAATTTTCAAATTCTTACTGGTAACAGGTTCTACCATTTTATTCATCATTCTTTTATATATCCCCACATCTTTTTTATACACTTAATGTCTTATTTATTGTGTGCCAAGGATGGAATTTAATTTTACCAACTACCCCATATTATTTGCTAAACCATTTCTTTATTTTTAGCCCACCCAATGTGCTTCTCTTTAGCTTTCTTTATAAGCCTGCCTGTAGTTATTTAAGTCATTTAAGTCTATTTTCATTTTGTTATGTTTAAACCAGTAATTTTGGTCCATAAGCAACACAACAAATTGTCTACCCACCTACCATACCATTTTTTGAGAAGTTCAGGAAAAATGACATACATTTATTTTCTCAGGATAATTATATACATATTTAAGCTTGAAATTGTTTACTGATATCAGTAAATTTTGGTTAAAATTGTAATGTCCTGAGTTGACTTTTATCCTGCCAATTATAAATTATATAAACCACAAATATTTTTTAACTATTGAAATTACTGGGTAGATTTGATTGATTATAATAGTACATATAATAGTTTATTGAGTTATGATTTCTGGTATTGAATGTCCTGTCATGAAGTGTGAAGGGGAGATTTAGAAATGAAACTGTAACCAAGTTTACTGAAAATTTAAATTTGTAAAGTTTTGTACTTTATAATCAAGATATAAATTTTATGATAATTTCAATTAAACATGATAATAATATTTAAAATGTGACAAAATATCCATAATGTACACATTTAATGCATAGTACCAAGGTGAAAATGTAGATAAACATTGCTTAATGATATAGGACATCAACACAAAACAATTAATTAGTCACCTGGACAGACAATAAAGATGACAAGCAAATATGACAAATAAAAAAAAATAGAATATTGATTTTACAGTTTTATAATGAGAATAAATAAACTTGTGTGGATCTTCTCTATCTGTAATGTTTCTCTTTATTGTAAGGTCTTCGTTCTAAGTAATATTGTGATTACTGAAGGAAAACAATATTCTGATAGCCATTTGTTTTATTTATTTTCCTCTTCTCTGACAGGAGATTACAATATATTGTTTTGATATGCAGTGATAACAGTGAAAACAAATAATAATAAAAAAAATACTTGGTGCATACTTACTCCAACTTTGAACAGACAGACACAACAAAATTCTTGGAGGAATGCCTCTGAATTAGTAATAATTAATTTGACATATTTGTTGACTAATAGATAACTTGTATGTACGTATGACGTAAAAACACACTGTCTAAAGTCTACTTATCCCGTCTTGTTTACAAGGTGCAAACAGTTGGATATAATGAATAACTGTTATGATTTCAAATTATACCTAGACATACAACAGCAACATTTATGCATTTTAAAATTTTTCTTAATTTTTTTTAAATCAGAACATTGGATTTTTCTGTATTTTTAAATTTTGATATTTTCTGTAAATAATTATTATAATTATTTGTTTACTCAATTAAATTTTGTTTCATATAAAATATAGCATCCAGATATCTTGTTTTGTTTTGAAGTTTTTGAAGTAGAGAACATTTCTACAAAATACCTGCAATCTACTTACTACATGTATTTTTAATGTTTCAATTCAGCATCATATATCCATCCATCAATGGCATTTTAAGCTGGTTACTAAAAACAAGCTTCTTTTATCTTCTTATATTGCCTGTGACTTGTTTCACTCTATTGTATGGTTTGATTATTTTACCCACTAACGATTGGTTTGTTTTAATGTTCCTAGCTAGTTTTTGATGCTTTCATTCCCTGATTATTGGTTTTGTTGTTCCTAGCTAGTTTTTGATGCTTTCATTCCCTGATTATTGGTTTGGTTGTTCCTAGCTAGTTTTTGGTGTTTTGATTCCCTGATTATTGGTTTGGTTCCCTGATTATTGGTTTGTTTAACTGGTTGGTTTGGTTGTTCCTAACTTGTTTTGGTGCTTTTTTCGCAGTTTTTGAAATGTTTTACTGTTTGTTTTGTCCTGTTTCATTGTTCTTAGCTTGTATTGGTGCTTTGACTTCCTAATTATTAATTTGTTTTATTGTATTCTTCTTATTTTGTTGCTTGCACCTTTCTTGCTAGGGTTGGTTTAATGTTCCTTGGGTATCCATAACTCAGTAGGCAGTACTTTGTACTGTCAGAGGGTGTACCATTTGGCAAAATTTTCAGCTGCCTTAAATTGTAAAATTTGTTTAAAACTAAGGTTTGTTCCCTCGTGCAAAGCATTCCTTAGCTGGATTTGGATTTATATGGTTTTGGAACTTTGGATTCATTGATTTCCGGCTCTTTGGCTTATGTTTTTTATTATCAAACTTTTCGGTCTTGGTGTCACTGATGGGGGGTGAGTTTCCGAGGTGTGCACATCTGGCACATCAAAACTCAACTGGTATTTGTGTTATATATTGCTATTGTGATTTGTTTTTATATTTGGCTTGTTTTATTGTTTCAGTAATTTCACTATGTATGTTACATGTACTTGGATTGTTTTAAAATTTCAGGGTTGTTTTGCTTGACATTTGTTTTACTCTTCCTGGTTTTGTATTGATGCTTTTATGATTTTCATGTTTGGCCTGTTTAATTGTCCTCATGTCCTTAGGCTTGTCTTTTCTACTTTTTTGTAGAATTTAATCATGTGGGCTTTTTTATTATTTTAATTCAACACTTTGCCTATATTGAGCAAATGTTTTATGTGAAATTCATGTTTAAAGTTTTTTATATTCATGATTAATACATTAGTTGTTTTTGATACATTAAATATGCAGTTCTTGTTTAATCATTTATTAATGTAGAGGCAAGCTAGGTTGCTCATTTTACCTGTTCTTGCTTAATGGCTTATAATGTTTAGACAAGCTAGATTGCTCATTTTGCCTGTTCTTGCTTAATGGCTAATAATGTTAGACAAGCTAGGTTGCTTATTTTGCCTGTTCTTGGTTAATGGCTAATAATGTTCAGACAAGCTAGGTTGCTCTACTGACAAATCTTGCTTTCATTAAATATGTCAGGGAAAAATCATCAGTTATGACTTAGGATGAGTTTGATCAAATAAAAAAGGTATCTCCTCTAAAATACAGGTAATTCAAATGATTTATTACCAGAAGAAATGTTCTGAATTTAGAGTTATTCAACGGTTGTCTAGACAACCAACCAAGTTTTTTGTATTTTTGAAATATTAATGGGGAATAAGATAGAAAACAGATCATAGAAACAATCATATAAAATACACATCTCTCTTATATAACTAAAGAGGTGAAATCAAAATTAATATTTATACTAAATCTGAACTGACAGTTTTTATGTGTATTGGAATGGATGTTACTAAATAAAGATTACTAATTGTGATTATGAAATGAGACCCAGTCTAGTAATTATGTCATTATTTAATATTTTACTGAGTTATATTTTGAATTTTTTGTAATCTACTAATTTGTGATACATGAATTCATTGTAACTCACCTGATTGAAGGCCAATTTGACTGGGTATATTAAGACATTTGTAAATATATAAGATGGCATTATACATGTTTATAGTCTTCTTTACAAATACCCCAGTACAAAAATGATGTGTAAGGCACAAGCTTAAAAATTACAGGGGGTCCAAGGTTTGATCTCCAGTCTGACCTTGCATGTTTTTATTTTCCTGTAATAGTTAGTCATTTTTCAATTTCTTTTTCATAGGCAAAACAGTCTTTTTAAAACTAAATTCTCAGAAATGTCTTACTTAAAAATTTTAATTCTTGTAGATTTTTTCTAAAAAGGTAGAGAGCAATCATCAAATGCAATCTTTGACTTGATCTTACATCCCTGGTTTTATTGGAAATGTTCACTTAATTGAAACCTCCATTTAAAACAGAACAATTTTCAGCCAGTTATTATTTGTAAATCGTTTTGCTTGTATACAGTGTTATATTTGTTGAGGGGTTTTGTTTAAGAAAGCTTCAGTTTGAGATTCTGTTTAAAAGTTAAAGCTTTATCAAAGAGAAAATGTTTTTTTTTTTATTAACAATCTTAACCATGTCAGATGTAGGTAAAATACTTCATATTAACCATGAAGAAGATTGTATTTAATCAGAATATCACTTTACACACAATCAGAAAAGAAATCCTTTTACTCACATAAAAAGGACAACAAGATATATATATTTTTGCCAAAAACATGATACACATTATCCCTCCTTCACATAACTTATTAGATAATAATCATTATTGCAGCTGCCTATCATGCATTTTCTCTTTGGTATTCTAATAAAATCTTTAATTTCAATTGGATTGACATTGTGTGGTTTATCTGACTATTAATCAGTTGGTATTATACATACTTGTGCTTTTGTATCAAGTTTAGTTGACAGATTAAGGGAGGTAGCATGATAAGGTCTTTATACATCGCACAATATGATTGGTTTATCTTTTATACATCACACAATATGATTGGCTTATCTATGATACTGTTTGATATTCCTCTAGAATTAGATCTTATCATTTGTATAGCAAAGAGCAATTCCAAATTTAAAAGAAGAAAGATTGCATGATATACAAAATATTCTGTGTGGTAAAAACTTTGTTGATGTCAACATGATGAAAATATGTCTACATAATAAGATACATTGTAATAAATTTAATATTAAATACTGGTGGTGACAAAATGGTTTAAACAGGAAGGTGTCTCATTTTGGTTGAAGGCCATTGTTACTATACCACTTACTTATTACAATGGTTGATTGTAGTGTATTTTTAGCAATGCAATGGCATTTTTTACTGCTCTTTTCAACAAGACAAGTATATTAATCTCTATGGATTAATCTAAGAACGAGTTCATGTGTTTTTGGGTTCCCGGGTTATTTGGGTGTTTAATGTATTGGTATGTTACATTTTTGGGCTTTAGGGGTTGATTTTGAGTTTGAGATATTCATAATTTACTTTTGGGGCCTCTAGGGGGCGTTGTAGGCTTAAAGGTTTTTGTAACATACATTATTGCTCTTCAGAGGTTGGTGTTGGGGATTAGGTATTGATACTTTATATTTGTGGTCTCTTGGGTTTGGTTCTGAGGTTCAGGTAATGAAACTTACATTTTGGATCTCTAGAGGATGATTTTGGATTAAAGATGACACTACACATTTTGGTCAGTTTTACATTTGGGTTTCAGGTGTTGTATTTTATCAGAGTTGGTTTGGGATTTCAGATGCTGGCTCTCCACATTTTTTGGTCTGGATTTGATTTTATGCTTTTTCTCGTACCTCGAACAGAAAAATCCCACGCGCACACCGATGCTAGATTTTTCTGTCAATGGTACCGCCTCACGTGACAATTGGCGCCTTTAGTATTACTCAGGATGAGGTATCCAATCATTGTGCTTGACGTCATCAAAACAATAGGTTTATTTATTTATTTTTCAAATATGTGCTTTTATTGTTTCTTGTCAAAATATTTTATTGTCAAAGTTGTTTTATATTTGCATTGAATACAAATCTTTGATATCCTAAACTTTAGAAGTGTTGTCGATGGGATTATTTTCAAAGGGCGGGTTTTAACAATGCATAAAGTCTCCGAAGAAATGCAAGGGGTCCCATACAGGTGTTTTGTTTTGTATGTATCACAGTTATAAACATTTTAATGGTTCAAGAAATAGAATCTGTCATGTGTTTGTGACCGATACCGGTTGATCTCAGTCTCGGGTGATGTGATGTAACGTATCCCAATCTCGGCACAGCCTCGATTGGGATATGTTACATCACATCACCCTCGACTGAGATCATCCGGTATTGGTCACAAACAGGTGACAGATTCTATTAATCTTATCTGCTTTACATATTTTTTAATTATACATTTATATTTTTTTTCTTGAATGATGCAAATGAAAATTTGCAGATAGCATGGCTATGATGGTGTTTTCCATCAAAAGGTGTTTGATATTTTGTACTGGTAAATACAGTGGCATATTCAGGTAGTTTACAGCAAAACAAAGACAGATATTGACTGCTATCTGCTGGGTGACAAAAAATGTACATGTGCAATGTAATAATATTTATATATAAAAGAATCAAGACAATTCTGAAAAACAGAGCAGAAAAATCCTACATTTTTAATTATTGAAGCATCTTGAGTATCAATGTTATAGACATCTAAAGGAGATGATAATGGTCTGTAAAAGATCACTAATGGTCATGTAAATAAATTATAAACATGATACAAAAATTAAAAACAAGGATGTTAAATTTTAAAATTTTTTAGAGCTTTATATCTGTTTTCTTATGCTTTCATATTCTGTAGAGAGGTGAAGTTAATTGATTAAATCATCTTGTATTTGCTGTGTTCTGATGCTACCCTACTTCTGTTAAAGAAACAAAACAATTAATACTTTAGAGAATTGTTTTATAACAGGTGACTAGTACAAGGGTTATCAATCAATTATGTTTTCAATACATTAATAGTTCTCATTTTTTTAATACAATTTCCAAGTTTGATAAATATTTGGCAAGGTTTGTTTTGTTTTTGTTTCCATTTGGTGATTCCAAGATGTTTGCCACTTTATGTAATTGCCATTTGGTGATTACAAGATGTTTGCCATTTTATGTTATTACCATTTGGTGATTCCAAGATGTTTGCCATTTTATGTAATTGCCATTTGGTGATTACAAGATGTTTGCCATTTTATGTTATTACCATTTGGTGATTCCAAGATGTTTGCCATTTTATGTAATTGCCATTTGGTGATTCCAAGATGTTTGCTGCTTTATGTTGTTTCCATTTGGTGATTCCAAGATGTTTGCCACTTTATGTTATTACCATTTGGTGATTCCAAGATGTTTGCTGCTTTATGTTGATTCCATTGGGTTATTCCAAGATGTTTGCCATTTTATGTAATTGCCATTTGGTGATTCCAAGATGTTTGCTGCTTTATGTTGTTTCCATTGGGTGATTCCAAGATGTTTGCCACTTTATGTTATTACCATTTGGTGATTCCAAGATGTTTGCCATTTTATGTAATTGCCATTTGGTGATTCCAAGATGTTTGCTGCTTTATGTTGTTTCCATTTGGTGATTCCAAGATGTTTGCCACTTTATGTTATTACCATTTGGTGATTCCAAGATGTTTGCTGCTTTATGTTGTTTCCATTTGGTGATACTAAGGCACTTGCTTTTTTGTTGGTTTAACCATTTGGTGATTCCTTTTTTTTTTTTTTTTTTTTGTTAATTTTGTGATACTAATAAGTTTGCTCTATTCAGCTGTTATTACAATGTGCTAGACAAAGGTTATTCATTATTATTTTGTTGTTATATACTGATAAATGAGGGTCTTTCTTATTTCTTTGTTTTTACTATTCTCTGTTTTCGAGAATTTGCATTTTCTACTGTTGATGCCAACTAGCCACATTATGGGACCAAGGTGTATTTTATTTTTGCTGATATTAAGGGGTTTTTTTTTATTTCTCAAACAAGTAATATTGATGATAATTCATGTTTGGTGATACAAAGGTGTTTGTAAAGGTTTATAAAGTTTGGTTTTGGTGATGCCAAGTACTGTGTTATAGTCAGAAATATGAGTGTACCATCAAGATGATTGACTTTTCAGAAATCTTGTTTAGAAGTTACAATTAAACATTTTAATGGAGACCTAGAACATCTGATGAATTGTGGATGATAGTGAATGGAAAGTGAATTAAAAATGGGTTACGGTTTATTAAGTATTTAATGAACAGTATACATCATGTCACTTATGTTCAAGTCTTTTTCTACCACTTTAATTAATAACGTAAGAAAGCCTCTGACTAAATGAGCATTTAGAAAATTCTTTAAAAGTGTATCACTTTTGATGTATGGATATTGAATGAAGGTTTACATTTCCCTGAAATACTCTTACAACATGATGGAAACTCACAGCTGATGATGATGATCCAGGGATGGTTGCTCCATAATGGTTAATACTTGAAAGAAAATAAGAAATAAATATATAATGAAAGTATGTATGTTAAACTGAATATTACCAACAAGAATACTTAAATGTCATTTCTAATATAATTTGATATTTCATCACAAACTATGAAGGGAGGTGAGAGGTGGTTTATATATATATATATATATATATATATATATATATATATATATATATATATATATATATATATATATATATATATATATATAATGGACTGACAAGAATTGAGATTTTGAAGAGTATCAAAATGATTATAACTCCTTAATTCGTAAAATGCATAAGTTATGTTGATATAATGAAAGGCATATGATGTTGATGACATGTATGATTAATGAATATTTTTTTCATACAAAATGTGGATTAAGCTCTTAATGTTTCTGGAGATATTATTGCTGCCCCTCCATCTTGTAAAATCATGAATCTGTACTTAATTAATTCACAACATCCGTTTGTATAGTAAAACATCAGCTGTCAAATTCTGGCATAATTTAGTGTATTAATAAATTTATTGAAGAAAAGTCTGGCACATATGAACTCATAAAATGGAATCTTACTTTTTTACTCTTTTGGCATCAATAAATGTTATAAATTCCTCTTGAATTAATATCTTCCTTAAGTTAAGTGGATGAAGTGCGTCTCGGTGGTGGGGGGTTTATTCATGAAAGTTTTCAGATGTAGAATGAAGATGAAAAAAAATATCATTTAAAAATGTCAGTTCTAAAAAAATTAACAAAATTTGTTATTCTTTGTAATTTTTTCTTTATATTGTGCATGATTCAGCGGAAATTGATAATTACGGAATAATGCAAACATGCCTGGTATAAAATGTCTCCTGGATCCATGTAATGGTGTTGTAACTTAGACCCCCACCATTATATAAGTAGTTATTTAAACCAAGATAATTCATTTAGACTTTAACATACAAATTTAAAGGAACTTTGTAGAAATGCCCCCTTCTTTTTTGTAATTTTTATATGTACATTAAATATTTTTTAATTTAAAAAAAAATGGAGGGAGGTAGAGTTGGGGTGGGGTGGGGCTATTTTTGAAGTTATGTCTCTTTGAGTTTGTGGCAAGATCAGACAAACTTTTGTCAGGATATAAAGTCCTTGTTGTCAGGATATAAAGTCCTTGTTGTCAGGGTATAAAGTCCTTGTTGTCAGGATATAAAGTCCTTGTTGTCAGGATATAAAGTCCTTGTTGTCAGGGTATAAAGTCCTTGTTGTCAGGATATAAAGTCCTTGTTGTCAGGATATAAAGTCCTTGTTGTCAGGGTATAAAGTCCTTGTTGTCAGGATATAAAGTCCTTGTTGTCAGGGTATAAAGTCCTTGTTGTCAGGATATAAAGTCCTTGTAGTCAGGGTATAAAATCCTTGTTGTCAGGATATAAAGTCCTTGTTGTCAGGGTATAAAGTCCTTGTTGTCATGATATAAAGTCCTTGTTGTCAGGGTATAAAGTCCTTGTTGTCATGATATAAAGTCCTTGTAGTCAGGGTATAAAATCCTTGTTGTCAGGATATAAAGTCCTTGTTGTCAGGGTATAAAGTCCTTGTTGTCATGATATAAAGTCCTTGTTGTCAGGGTATAAAGTCCTTGTTGTCATGATATAAAGTCCTTGTTTTCAGGGTGTAAAGTCCTTGTTGTCATTTTGGTTATATTCTTGCCTATAAACTGGCATCAATGTTAATTTTGAGAGTTATAATAATGTTGTAAATTAAAGTCAAAAACATCATCAGTATTTGGTGCTATTCTTCAAATGTTAAAACTTGATCAAACCTGGCAGCTTTCATCAAATTGTCTGAGTTACAGTTATTGACAGACTTACATTTGATGTACACAATTTATATATTGTGGTAACTCTCTTGTGAGATAATAAAGAAATTGAAACTCTATTATAGCAGAAGGAAACTACAATTTAATGCTAAAAATTGAATTATATAGAAAAAATACATATCATGTCATTTCAATTAGTTTAAAAACATTGTATTACATAAGTATGATTTTGTCTGATTTATTTATTAACAGCTTTGTCCAGTAAAAGAAAATTTTACAACTTAATCAGAAAAAAAAATCAAGAGATTTGATACAGAATTTTGAATTATGTGTTAGTTAATATACTTTTAAAAAGCAAATTTGTAAATGTGCAATACAAATCATTTCTAGGCTATTTAAGAGGTATATGTGTGATATCTTGAGAAATTTTTAACTTTTATCAAAATTAATTCTATACAAGTAGAAAATACTTTAGGGATTTTAATCATTATTTATATGCCTGTATGTGTATGTTATTTTTATATCAAACCAAGAAGGGAATAAAACTAAAGAAAAATGATTTAAAATACTGGTAAATATAATGTTTGACATCTTCAGATGTTGTAATTTATGACATATTATTAACTATTAAATATAATGTTATATTAAATTGTACCTTTACTATATGTTATTACCTGATTCACCCATCTGCAAACTTTAAAAACTGCATTTGGAACTTTATAAAAAAAATTTAAATAACTTCTAGGTAACATGAGCATGTCCTTTGATTTTTTTTTCAAATAATCAAATTATATTAAAATTATGTTTTATCAAATTATAAATACATTAATAAATTTTTTAAAAAATATAATAATTTTTTTTCATTGGAAAATTAAAATTTTAAATTATTTAGAATTGTGTGGCTTTTAATGTCATTATTATAGATAATTGTGTACTTAAATCTCTGTATGTCATGTCTATAATTGATTTTTAATATTAAGACATTAACACTCAGATATATAAAGATCATGAGATAACAAACTTCTATTATATATGGCTATATTTATGTGATTATGTATAACAAACAACCCTCATACTTAGAGACTTGGAAGGTCTGAACTGCTAAAGAGTTTACAGGTGGTATGTTATATTGAAATAACCTAGTTAATACCACTCAGCCACCATAGCCTAACCACTCAGCCACCATAGCCTAACCACCCAGCCACCATAGCCTAACCACCCAGTCACTATGGCTTAACCACCCTGTCACCATAGCCTTACTGCTCAGCCACCATAGCCTAATCACTTAGCCACCATAATCTAATCACTTAGACAAAATGGCCTTGCCACCCAGTCACCAGTCTTAACACCTAGCCACCATGGCCTAACCATACAGTCACCATAGCCTTACCTCTTACCCACCATAGACTTACCACTTAGCCAATATAGCCTAACCACCCAGTCACCTTACTCTTACCACCTAACTAACCAATGACCATAGCCTACTCACCATGTCACCATAGTCTAACTCTTTAGCCACCATGGCCTAACCATACAGTCACCATAGCCTTACCTCTTACCTACCATAGACTTACTACTTAGCCACCATAGCCTTACTTCCCAGTCACCATAGCCTAATCACTTAGCCACTATAGCCTAACCACCAAGTCACCATAGTCTTACCACTTAGGTATCATGTCCAGCTAGTTTTGAAGTAGTCATAAGGTTGCGTTTTACAAATGTCACAGTAAGAAAGGTTTGGCTGTACTACTAGTGTATATAAATAAACATGTAATAATTACATAAATTCATTAAATAAACAAAACTTTTTATCAATTGTAAATCTCATAAGCAAATTGTTTTTATTGGAAAGCAAATTGAGGAAATACCTCGAGTGGATTGATATCGCTTGTAATAAAATGCCTCCCAAGGCACATTTAAAGATATTTAATCCCCCTCCCAACATGTTAGCCTAATGTCATTTGAATCTAATCGCATCAATTTTCTGATTATTTGATCACAGAAATAAATATATTGATCAGTGTATTGTTATATCAGAAGCTTGACAAAACATTAATTCAGCATGGATGGTATACTGATATTGTGTAAATAAATTCAAGCCAAGTCAATCAGGCTGTATTGAATGGAGTAATTTCAGGAAATGGCTATCAAAGGTTAATTATCTCATACTTAGAGGGATTTGTTTGGCAATAAAAATTTCCTTAACCAATAAAATGACATCCCTATCCAGCGATTTTGTAATTTTTCATTATTCAGATATAATCAATTGCTTTTGGTTATTATAACTAATCCCCTGAAATATTTAACAATACGCCGTCTTACTCATTAATTATTTAATGATAGAAGAAGAAATAAACTTTCTTTCTGAACCTCCCTTGATAACTGGAATATTTGTTAGCATTGAGGAGAATCTAAAAGAATACAGATTTTATGCTTTGTATCAGTTGTATAGAATTAAAACAAATTGTTATGTTTTCTGTTTTATTTTGTATCAGTAGTTATATACAAGTGAAGAAATAAAGAAAAATCCCCATTTTGATCATCACTGATTCCATTAACAATATATATATTTGTTAATTTCACTTTTATTCTTCAGGGGCAAGTAAATATACATGTATTACAAAGATTAAATCTCAACATTAAATACAGATGTGTACAAATGAGTTCTTCAGAAATAACCAAATAATCACTTTAAGTGAAACCATTTGAATTTACAGCAAAATAATTTAAAGATATATTTATGCTAATGTAACTAAAGTTATATTTTAATAAAGACCTATTTAATATGTATTATAACTTCATGTTCTCTATAACTCCACATTACAAATGTATCTGGTACTGCTTATTACATTCAGGTCACCTCATTTTACATAATAGAGGTGTTATTTATTTATTTAATTATATATTTATTTATTTATTTATTTATTAGATTGTTTGTCTGTTTGTTTTAATATAAAAAAACTTATATCTTGTCTGCTAAACTTTCATTGTTGTCATATTTTCAAGGGAAAAAATGAATTTTAAAAAACTAGCCGTATTTTTGGTCTTGAATAATGAAAATCAACTTTCAACAGGAATATGAATTGCACTTTCCATATTATTTCTGTAAACTCATAAAAAAAGTAGTATGTCAATTTCAATTTATAGAAAAAAATACAAAAAGTAAAACTACTTTATAATATGCTAAACTTGGGTGTGTGTGTGTGTGGGGGGGGGGGGGTCATGTCATCATTTGATCATTACCCTTTACCAGTGATGTGGAAGGTATTTTTGGAAACATGTAAGTTTCAAATTCAGGATATTGGGGATATCACATGCTATTGAGTCCTAAAATTCATCATTGTCCAGGTTTTTGTCCCAAGGCTATAGAGATTAGAAATGTTTGCAAGTCCCAAAAATCCATGCCCAGGTTTTTGTCATAATGCTATAGAGATCAGATATGTTGGCAGTATATTCTTTAAAAAGAAACTACAAAATGTGACAGAGTTGGGTTCGTGAAATGTGGCAAGTATGAACTTCTATTGAAACAAAAAACATCAGAAATATTGTTTTATATTTATATATCATCTAATTGATCTTGTATTTTTAGTGGCAAATAAAATAGTTTCAGCTTCAGTGAATAATGATGATTTTCTAATAATGTAAAATTAATGATGTGTATTTATATTCACTTTTTGATAATTCTATCGTATTGGTTAAGTGGTACATGTATGTGTGTGTATATATATGTATAAATAATCAGTCTTTTAGATATATATCAACTTAAATCAACTTTAATCTCATTTAGTTGAAAAATTGAATGAAAGATTAATATTTTATTAGAATAAAACTTGTGACGCAGCAAAATATTGTGTGACTACCCAAATATTTCATGACAAACAGCAATAAAAATAGTGTGTTATAGCAAATTGTAAAACATTACAAAAAATTTTAATTGCAATTCCATGCATTTTCTCTTTACCATTAATTGACTTTGATTATGTGTGATGGCATCATATTACCGATTACAATTTCTATCCTATCTATCAAGGTTATATAAATTGATTCATAATTCATGTAAAATGTTATTATATCGACTAATATTGTATTCATGTCATTTTCTACATCTGTAGAGTTTTTTTTTTAATTATTTTTGTTATAACTGGATAATTTTTTACAGATATATTATAGACACAAACGTAAAGCTTAATTGAGATAAAAATAAATAATTATATGTATCTTATTGCTTTTTATTTTCCAAATTTTTAAAATGTATTTATCCATTTTGTATTAATTATAATTTTAATGAAGTAAAATTATTCTGTTTTAGAAAAATAAAAATTTAAATTATAAAATCCATAATTAACTTATCTGGAATTCTGACCTACACAGAGTTTGGTATACTTGTATGTACAATTCAGACGTTTTTAACATTACTAACAATAATGTTGAAAATTAAAATATTATTAGCTGTGTAAATTAAATAAAAATAATTCTTTTGATGTAAAACATTCTTTGGCTTTTTTTCTTTCAATTTTTTTAATAGGTTACAATCCTTGATCAGTGAGTTTTTGCGAGTTTTTGCGTCTGTTATTTTGACATACAGTTTTATTCATATTTCTGCGCTGTGTTTTAGATGACAATTGTTAAATCAGCATTAATTTCTTGTATACATATTTTATAATTCTATATAATTTTTATGGTAATTCAAAACTTATGAAATATATATATTTAAAAATTCTCAAAACTAAAGATAAATTATTTATCTACAACTAAAACATCTGTAGTAACAGTACAGTTTATAACCAGCCTTCTGTGATATTTTATTATTAAGTAATTGATTTCTAATTCCAATGTTCAATCATCAATAATTCAAACTTCCTCAGAGTTTCAGGTATCAATGTGATTCAGAAATTTACTTTAGTATTTGTTTGATTGTTTTTGGTGTTTTAGCTATTTTCTTTGTTAGCCTTATAGAATATAAAAATAAGTTTTGCAGCATTCTGTTTTCTGCTGGGAAAAAGAGACAGTAAATGTCACACGTTTTAACACTGCAGCATTGAACAAGTCAAATGAAATGCAAGTAACAAAAACAGTTCAAAACATGCAAAAAAATAAATAATAATAAATAATAAAAAAATTAAATAATAATAATAATAATAAATAAATAAATAAATAAATAACATGTAGCATAAAAACATACAAAGAAAATATGTAACACAAAAAGGAAACAAAGAAAAACTAAAGCATAAAATAAACAAATATTAATAGAAAAATAAACAAAGAAATGACATGGCACAAAATGAATAAATAAAATATATAATAACATGTAAACAGAAAAAACATTGGTATTTTTTAAAGCCTCATAATTCAGTGTTTGTGTAGACAGTAGAATTAGTTCGGACACATGTAAATGAAATAAGAGAGGAGAGTATATACTTCTGGCCATCACATTTAATTACAAAATACCATTATTTAAGAAGCATCCCTGTCAATACATTGTATGGTATATCATTTTATAGTCTACAGCTAGTGTCAACATAAAGTTTCTTATCAAACTGGCAATCCCGTTGGACCATGAAATCTTTGTTTTAGTTGAACTATCATAAATATTTACTCTCGGAGGAACTCCTGTACCTCAGCTTTCTTCTACATACAGCTTTAGTTTTGTGAAATTGAAAACAAAACCAAGTTCTCTGCTTGGCTACGCTGTAACTTCTACTTTATTGATATGATACACTAATACACTTGACTTCGAACCGCTGATATAATTTGGTTGTCCTTCATTTTCTTTCTAAATTTTTTTAGTGAATTTATATAAAAAAATTCAAGTATTTAAGAGCCAGAGTTAATGTAGCAGTTACTTTTAAATCAGATTATAAGAAATACACCTTTATCTTGACCAGATAAAATAAAACATTGGTCTATAGTACATGATTTTATACTTATCAATTTGATAGATTTAATCAAGGATTAACCCAGTCTGTGATTATATCTAACAAGAATCTAGTACATTAAATATAGAATTAGAAGAATGTTAGCAGTATATAAGTTTGGCATTAAATATCAACACTGATTAAAAGATAGTGTAATTATAACTCAGATTAACCCGCTAGAAAGGCAGCACGTGAATCCCATTTATTCATTTATGTTACTGTGTTGATTGTCTTGTAATGCTGGCAATCAGATTTAATCAAAATGTCAGATGTAAGGGATTATATAACAAATCTGAATCAACTGACCAGTGTCCAGTTTGTTACAAACTTATTCCAGTG
Organism: Tegillarca granosa; assembly: GCA_029721355.1. Taxonomy (NCBI): domain Eukaryota; kingdom Metazoa; phylum Mollusca; class Bivalvia; order Arcoida; family Arcidae; genus Tegillarca; species Tegillarca granosa. The sequence continues at coordinate 366,369 of CM056600.1, read as the reverse complement.
GTCAGATATTGCTTAACAATGTTGTATTACAAGTAAACAGATGCATTAATAAGAGGCTATAAGTATCTTAGCTATCCCCTTGATATTTCATTATATACCATTATGAAAAGTGATATTTTCTTCATCTTATAGAGCAGGGGGTCACACACTATATCTTAATATAAATAATTCATTAATGGGGATCTAATAGGGATTGTAGTAAAGATTTCTTCTTAATGAATATTAATAACTTTAGTTGTTATAATTATGTACATTACAAAGTGATTAACAATTCTTATATTTCCAGTTTTTCGGACATGCTTACATTGTTTAGTGAAATTCTTAATTTTGTCCAGAAATATTATTCCTCAGCCATATACAATTTTTCTCAATATTTTGGAAATTTAATATGTTTTGATTCCTGAACCTTTCTTTTATATATATAAATAGGTTACAATTAATATCAGATCTACACAGTGTGTTACTTTCCAATATATAGAAATGGTTACGGTAGCATCAATACCTCCCATCTAATCTGTTATCACTGACCACAGTTTTAATGTCTATCCTGGGGTTACAAGAGATTCAAATGTTCATATTTTATGGATTTTAGACAATTTATAAACCATAACATCAGGATTTGATTCCATTTTAAATACTTTCAAATACTCATTCCCATGGAATCTGTTGGTACAGAATTGTCAGACAGTTCTCAGATGTTTCTGTAGATACTAGTATTTGGACAGTTTTTGGAGGTCGTTGTTCCCTATTTTAATATAAATTCAGATTAGTCATTGAAGCAGAATTCTCTTCTTTTTTTAACATCAATGTTGTAGTACCATTTTTTAAATTTGGTTTAACATATACCAGTAGAAAGTTAAAGTGAATCTATTATTCAATAAATTACTGAACTGTCATAAATTGTATTTTTTAAAAACAAAAACTGATGTAATTACCATGAATTAGTTTTAACAAATGTAATATTGTTATGATTTTACCAATTTCTGAAGTTTTTTGCTTCCAATAATGGTATTTTATTGCACTAGTAATATCAACACTATGACTAACTTCAGATTTCACAGGGTGTTCGGGTGAGATGTTGCCATAGATGCCCTTGGGTCACACAGCATATTAATATGAGTGTTATGTAATCTCAGGTCACAGAGTATATTTATGTGAGTTTTGTGTTTCCATGGATAATCCTAGGTAACACAACATATTAATGTGAGTTTTGTGTTACCATGGATAATATTAGATCACACGGTATATCTTTGTGAGTGTTGTGTTACCAGTGAATAAATTTAGGTCACCAACATATTTATGTGAGTGTTGTGTTACCATGGATACTCACAAGACACACAACATATTAATGTGAGTATTGTGTTACCATGGATAATCTCAGGTCACACAGTATATTTATGTGAGTGTTGTGTTATCATGGATAATTTCAGGTCATTGGTTTTGTTGGAGTACCTTTGTAATAATTCTTTATTCAATTTGATTTTATGTGCCATTTATTTAAACTGAACTTTAACAAACATAAATGATCATACAACTTCTTTTTGTATAAATTTAGAAAATTAAAATGGGGTCAAATGGGGTCAAAGAAATAACAAGAGGCCCATGGGCCTTAACGCTCACCTGAGGATATGGCCAACCTGAGGATATATCCAAAATCATTTGCAAAAATACATAAAATATTCTTATATACATGCCTACAAAAAAAGTTAATAGTTTTCAAGATAATTAATAATTTGAGTCTCTTTATAAGACCTTGATCTTATATCAGTATAATCACCATATCAATTCCTACAATATTCGAATATACATGCCATACAAAAAGTTAATAGTTTCCAAGATAATAAACAATTCCAGTCTTTTTATGCACCCATGACCTTGACCTTTGAATGTATGACCTTGAGCCATATATCAAAATGCTCGTCATGTCAGTACCTACAATATTCTAAAATACATGCCTATACAAAAAGTTTAAAGTTTTCAAGCTAACGCACAATTTTAAAAAATAACATTTCAGGGGCATCAACTCCTACATGCATTATCATACATTTACGAAACTTTGTACCTTTTTACATTTTGTCCTGCTGAACATTTTAGCAATGTTTTAATATTATATATCTCTTATAATTTGGAAGAAAATAGTCCAAATCTGCACAAATTACAAACTAGGTCATGACCTTGAACTTTGACCTTGACCCCATTTTGAAGGTTATTTCAAGAAAAAGTCAAAACTGAAAACCCCATGTCAATATCTATTCATATAGTCAAGTTATAATAATTTGAAGCCATTTTACGAAATTTTTAAAATTAAACACAAAAATGTGTAACCTATTTTTCAGCCGAATTTCTCGATTTGTACAAACTATATACTTAAGACTCTAGAGTAGCTGAAAATCAAATCAGTTTTTGTCTACCACTTTTGGTTTCAGAGAAGAAGATTTTTAAAGTTTTTTTCAAATGTAGGTCACAGTGACCTACTTTCTATAGCTATGGCAACCAAAAGTACAAATTTGAAAAGTGCTCTCCCAATAACCCTCCCTGTGAAGTTTGATTAATATTGGCCTAGTAGTTTCTGAGGAGTTGTCAAAAATGTGAGTTACAGACGCACACATGCACACACACACTCACGCACACATGCACACACGCACACACGGACATACAGACACACGCTGCACCATGCCATAAGCTCACATGGCCTATAGGCCAGGTGAGCTAAAAATCAAACTGTCAGCTTTTGAGTAAGAATGGCTGTGGCATAAGATTTAAATGTTGACGAGGTCCATTAATCCTTTCTTCCAAAACAATTGTGAAACAGAACTGCTCACATGTGGTACAGAAAACTCTGATAGTTGAATAAAGGTGCTCCCAGTATGAAACCTAGGTAGGAAGATATGTAATTATATTAGAAGATATGTAATTATAATGGTAGAGGTAGAAGTAATGATTATTTATATGAATTAGTATGATAATGGAATGTGATATTATTTATTTCTCCACATATGTTGTTACTTACCACATAATCACTAACTCACATCACATCACATATTGTTTTTAGATTTCAATCTTATTCCTCCAAAGATAAATTATTTTTTTGTCCATTGTGACACATTGATGTTCATTTATTATGAGATACTTGTAATTCTTCATACTGATGTTGCACAGAAAATATAAAAATAAACAACTGTTGAGAAAAATGATTAATGTTTCACATTTGTGGTATTTGTTAAATCAGTATTACATAGGATGGTAAAATGTAACTTATTATTATCCATCTGAGCATGTCATGTTGAGACATGCTCTGGTGTCTTTGGGTAATCTGAGCATGTCATGTTGAGGCATGCTCTGGTGTCTTTGGGTAATCTGAGCATGTCATGTTGAGGCATGCTCTGGTGTCTTTGGTGCTCTGGTGACTTGGGGTAATCTGAGCATGTCATGTTGAGGCATGCTCTGGTGTCTTGGGGTAATCTGAGCATGTCATGTTGAGGCATGCTTTGGTGTCTTTGAGTAATCTGAGCATGTCTTGTTGAGGCATGCTCTGGTGTCTTTGGGTAATCTAAGCATGTCATGTTGAGGCATGCTCTGGTGTCTTTGAGGAATCTGAGCATGTCATGTTGAGGCATGCTCTGGTGTCTTTGAGTAATCTGAGCATGTCATGTTGAGGCATGCTTTGGTGTCTTTGAGTAATCTGAGCATGTCTTGTTGAGGCATGCTCTGGTGTCTTTGGGTAATCTAAGCATGTCATTTTGAGGCATGCTCTGGTGTCTTTGAGTAATCTGAGCATGTCATGTTGAGGCATGCTCTGGTGTCTTTGGTGCTCTGGTGACTTGGGGTAATCTGAGCATGTCATGTTGACAGATTTTGGTTAATATTATTAAGAAATTAGTTATTATGTCCAGCTTCCCTTTTCAAAATCCTTGTTACCAAGAATGGCAGAATACAAAAATGGTCAATTTTATTGTGCATGTTAGGTGCCAGTAAGTTTGTGGGTTCTGTCCCAGCAGGCAGTGTTTTGTACTATGTTCTTGAACAAACTGTTTCTTACTTGTCATTGCTTCAGTATTACCTAAGGTTAATAAAATGGATAATTACCTGCAGGAATGTTGACAGAAGTTTACCTTGTAATATTGAACTTGCTTCTGTATAAGGTGATAGAATGATATCCAACTTCCAAAAACTTGTCTATAGGCAGAAAACTGGAAAACTGCAAATAATTGGTTTTATTACAGAAGCATCAGACCCATGATGGAAAATTTAAATCTAAATTGGACTATAACAATTAAACATGTACTATTATTATGATAAGTAACAGCTATCTCCATTCTTTTTTACCTGTGAAGATAAAACACTTAAATGTGAATTTATTGTGAAATGAAATAAAAATAAAATAATACAAAGTTCTCTGTCAGATGAATAAAAATTATACAGATACCTAGTATATTATTTAGTATATTTAAATGAGAAAATACTCTAAAATTGATTTTATATTAAACAATGCATTAACATTTTACTGAGTGCAAGGCTTCCAGCTGTCTGCTGCTTGGAAATTTTCTAGTCCAATCACTTGGGATTTAACATAATATTGTTTCAATCTAATCTTATTTTCGATTGGTCAAGCATCATTAAATGGGATTATGAAGTCTCTAATATTCAGACAGTAAATGACTTACAACATCAATTTAATGGTAAATCTCCAGAGATTAAAATGTCAACAGCCATGTCAATGCTGACTGGCCACAAAATGACCAATGGAAATCATGGAATATTGTAATTAAGGCATAGAGCATTAAACATGGATTTCTACCCAACCCATCATATGTGTAAATTGTAATCTATGTGAGAGAGTATTGCAATGTAATACTTATTCATTTTAGCAATATGGCTATAAAATTCTAAAACAAAGTAAAAAAAAAAAAAAAAAAAAAAAGAAAAGAAAAAAAAATCATAAATAGCACCTGGATCATGTTATCAATGGATTTGATAGCAGAAGTTCAAAATCCTAAAAGTTTTTTGAACAAATGTCAATTCACTTTATGCATCTTTTGAATTTTTTTTATTTTATGATTATTTTATTTATTTTATTATTATTATTATTATTTTTAGTAAATTCCTGTTTTAGAGAGTGGATGTTAAATTTAACATGCCAAAGTTATGTATTCACATCAAGATTTGCTTGCACTCCTGCATATTGTCCTATGTATTTTCATACAAAAAATTCACCAGACCCAACAAAGCAGTATGACCAGTCTATGTTTTACAGAAGACCATAATCTCTTATTACATTGTTGACCAGTGACATTTTTATATTTATTTTTATTAACAGCAAGATGACCATTCCATGTGCCCTATCATCTGTATCCATATTTAAACTTGTGGCTAATTATTGTTAAATATTTGTAAATAAACAGTCATCATGCTCAGTTCATCAATTTGTTGGAATTCTGAGGTCTGTAGACCTGTATCTGTAGATCTGTAGACTTTTTTCTTCATCTTCAAAAAGTTACAAATTTAAATATCCGGAATGGGATACATCTTTGATTTTAAAAAAGCAGGTTTTTTATATCATTTAAAAGATTGCCAAAATATGTTTTATTTATTTATTTATTTATTTATTTATTTATTTATTTATTTGTTTGTTTGTTTGTTTGTTTGTTTCATTAACTTTATAATTATTTCTCTGTGTTCTGATTGGTTTTATATTTAATACTCCTGATGTACATTGGATATTTTTACATTGGTTACTTGTCATGTTCAGCATATTCACAGCTGATCTGTAGGTTTTTTGTATAATATGTGATTAGAGCTGTCTTGATCAATGTAGACATCCCAGATTGAATTAACAGATTATAATATCTATAATGTGTCACACCCGGGACTTCAAAGTATATTACCATAAGTATCAATGTCCTGTAATTGGCCCCTGATGAAGGCAGATAGGGTGAACTATCTGTAAACATTGAAAATTTATACACAATGACATCAGAAATAGTTGTACAGTCACAGCTGTGATGGCTAACACAAGGTGTGAAGTAATTTCAGTCATTTTGATGGACTAAGACATGTAGAATAGGTCTTATTTTCTTGTGGACTAAACCCCAGAATTTACAGGATCATCCCAGGGGTAACAACTTCAGACAATTTCTCATTTCCTTCGCTTTACAAAATCTTGTAATGATCTAAAGTATAATTAAGTTTTATGAGTCTATTATAAGAATTGAAATGAAGATTATTACAAATGACAGAAAATGAGATATTTCTAAAATGAGGGCAATTCCCAAAACAGTTCAAGTTTCATAAATTAATACATAGGTCAAAAGTCCTGGTCTTGACATAAAATGATATTTGGTATTGCGTGTTAGTGCTATATCAGTTCTAAGCTCATATCAACATTCCGTGTTAATCGATCAAAAGAAATTATTTTGCCGATCGTGTTTGAAAATGCCGATATTAAGAAAAGTGTTAAGGTTTGGGAATTGAATGTTCCCCATGTGTATTCTATTGTCTAATAGACCGAGAGAATATTTTATGATTTATACAAAATAACAAATATTGAAATTATTATTTTTATTTTCTAATTTTCAAGAATATTTTGTAATTTTCTGGATAAAAACTATCATTTTAAAAAATTAAATCATTACATTTATTGGATTAATTCATTTTAAGAGAATTAGAGTTGTCAAATATTTATTATGAAACGTACATCTGTTATTGTTTTGATATAATTTGCTTTGTTATGAAGATGTTTTAGGTAGATCTTGCTATTGGACAATGCATTTTATGGAAGAACTATAAAGAACTATTTCTGTATATCTGAAAGTCAGGATATTGTAAAATATGTAACAATTACATTTATTACAATTTGATTAAGTTATGATAAAAATAACATTGATGTAGTGTGAGTCCATGATGGCCATATATTTTATTAAACAATTTCTGACCAATTGTTTTGTGAGTTATTACATGTAAAGAAAAAAAAAGGAAAATGGACCATAATCATATTTGTGTTATTTTAGTATTTAGGCTGCAAATGGAAATTTAAAAACTTTTAGAAATACCCTGTCTAAATAGAACCACAATACAAAATGTAAAAGCTGAATCCAGAATAAAGAAAAACCTGTCTGATAATTTTATAGTCTTATACATGTATTCAGAAATAAAAAAAAAAAAAAAAAAAAAAAAAAAAAAAAAAAAAAAAAAAAAAAAAAAAAAAAAAAAAAAAAAAAGAAAAACAACAACAACAACTTGGTGGCTGCAGTTCTTATAGAAGTTGATGACTTGACTTAGGTTTACCTTTTTCTGATTATTTATCTTCATGAAATATCTGGAATTGGTCAGCTAAAAAAAGAGCCTTATATAAAGAATCTAGATACACAGTAAACCAGAAGAAGATTTTCAAACTCTGTGTCATAGCTATAAATATTTTACTTTGGGTACATGATTCCCCATTCTTTTTTTTTTTTCAAAAAAAGCATTATGGGAAATAAATTAGATTTGAGCGTATTATAGGGATGATAGTGTAAACAATTACCATTGATTCCGTCATGCCAACTTTATTCGATTAAGAAATCATTTGATTGTCAGCTAATCAAATTGCAATGTGTTGAAACTTACAACTTTTCTTATAAGTCGGAAGAAATTGCTCGTAATAAGAGTGCAGGGTGTTTGATGTTTCATCCAAAAGAAATTGATAACACCTTTTACTAAATTATTGAATAGCAATAAATATCCATTTAGGTAGAAAAGTTCGTTATTATGCCTTATCATGCCCATTCTAGTCTTATTGAGGCTGAAAGGTGAAATTACTTTCACAATTTGTGCCCTTAATTTTATATTAAATTACGTAAATTAGATTTTTGTACAACACAAATTATCTTGTTGTAATTCAGGATGTTATTTATCCGAGAGTTAAAATTGAAAATTTACTCCGCTCTTCTCAGCTAGTTTATGTCACTGTTATTGTTTGGTGCATTGAACATCTCTGATATACAACCACTTTTTTAAACTTAGATCCTATATGCTATGCTCATGTGTGTGTGTGTGTGTGTGTGTGTGTGTGTGTGTGTGTGTGTGTGAGAGAGAGAGAGAGAGAGAGAGAGCAGAATACTATATTCCACTAATTTGCTTATTTGTTTATTGCATATTTTAGTTGATTTTTCTTTGCACTGATTTAATTCCTGCTAAGCAATAATTATTTGCATAAACAAAATTTATGAAATCCAGGTAATTACATAGAATTTTCTAACAAACAGGTTACACAAATAAGTGAAATAGAAGTAAATAAAGTGATTAGCACCTAGCTTTATTTTGTGATTTCCTAAGTACAAGCTATCCTAGCTAAAACACTTTTGTAATAGAGATTTTCTGTTAAGATATAGTTATTGTTCACACCTGGTTCAGCTAAGACAAATTTTTGGTTCACTCATTGTTTAGCTAAGAGAGTGTTTTGGTTCACTCCTGATTCAACTAAGTCAGGGTTTTGGTTCACTAATGGCCAGCTAAGACAGGGTTTTGGTTCACTAATGGGCCAGTTAAGACAGTGTTTTGGTTCACTAATGGTTCAACTAAGACAGGGTTTTGGTTAACTCCTGGTTTAGCTTAGACAGGGTTTTGGTTCACGTCTGGTTTAGCTTAGACAGGGTTTTGGTTCACTCCTGGTTCAGCTAAGGCCGGGTTTTGGTTCACTAGTGGGCCAGTTAAGACAGGGTTTTGGTTCACTCCTGGTTTAACTAATACCAGGTTTTGGTTCTCTAATGGGCCAGCTAAGACAGGGATTTGGTTCACTAGTGGTTCATTTAAGATTAGGTTGAGTTAAAACAAGGTTTTAATGTAACAGAACATTATAAAATCATGATTTACAATATTTTACAGGTTTTTGTATTTAAAAATAAATAAATAAATAAATAAATAAAACTTCTGTTTATTGTGATTTTTGTATTTGATATGAGATGAGTGGAAAATATATTTACAAAATGTTAATTCAATGACATTCTGTGTGCTAGTTGTTTTACATTGAACTTTTTTTAAACTTGACGTTATTTATAGTTTAGATCTTCTTTGATATGAAAATCAACTTTGTGTTTTTTTTGGAGTTTTTATATTTTAATATGTTTTTCTCTTAAATTCTATTTATATAGTTTATTATCAATATCATAATTTATACTGGGGCTTGATTAGTTTTGATAAAATATCAATAACATTATTAAATATATCGGATATTATTAATGCAAAACTTAGTAAGTCTGTAAGCCTGAGTCTACAAATAGTGGTTAAAGATGTATAACTGCTACGTATAATTGTAGGTGTTAATATCAGAACTCTGGGGAAATTATTCACCATCGCCATCAAACAGTATCATCTCTGTTACTTTTATTGGGAATCGAGAATTGGCAAATTGTATTTAATTGAGGCAAATTTCACAGCATTTCAACCTTTTGTTTAATGAAGTAGAGCATAATAATATTTGATGTTGACAGTATATGACGTTATACCATTGTTACAATATTAGCTTGATTGTTTCCATTATTATGGAGAAGTTCAGTCACTATTTGGTAGTCCCCCCTGACTTGGGTTAATAACACACAGCAGTATGGTAACATTAAAGGCTTCATCTTAACACCTCATCTGATCTTTCTTGGGATTTATCAATCTAATACCAGTGAGTTTAATGAAATTTTCACTTATACATATGACATTGTGCTGTTTTTAAGTTACAGTCAAACCATGGTATAATGACCCTCAATTAATGTAATATTTAACTACATCATAGTACAGTCATACCATGGTATAATGACCCTTAGTTAATGTAATATTTAACTACATTGCAGTACAGTCATACCATGGTATAATGACCCTTAGTTAATGTAATATTTAACTACATTGCAGTACAGTCATACCATGGTGTAATGACCCTCAGTTAATGTAATATTTAACTACATTGCAGTACAGTCATACCATGGTATAATGACCCTTAGTTAATGTAATATTTAACTACATTGCAGTACAGTCATACCATGGTGTAATGACCCTCAGTTAATGTAATATTTAACTACATTGCAGTACAGTCATACCATGGTGTAATGACCCTCAGTTAATGTAATATTTAACTACATTGCAGTACAGTCATACCATGGTGTAATGACCCTCAGTTAATGTAATATTTAACTACATTGCAGTACAGTCATACCATGGTGTAATGACCCTCAGTTAATGTAATATTTAACTACATTGCAGTACAGTCATACCATGGTATAATGACCCTCAGTTAATGTAAAATTTAACTTCATTGCAGTACAGTCATACCATGGTATAATGACCCTTAGTTAATGTAATATTTAACTACATTGCAGTACAGTCATACCATGGTATAATGACCCTTAGTTAATGTAATATTTAACTACATTGCAGTACAGTCATACCATGGTATAATGACCTTTAGTTAATGTAATATTTAACTACATTGCAGTACAGTCATACCATGGTATAATGACCCTTAGTTAATGTAATATTTAACTACATTTCAGTACAGTCATACCATGGTATAATGACCCTCAGTTAATGTAATATTTAACTACATTGCAGTACAGTCAAACCATGGTGTGTGTGTATGTGTGTGGATGTGGGTGTGTGTGTGTGATTTTACATAATTTTAAAACATTAAAGACATATTTTATTTTTCTACTATTTGCATGAAAAATGAAAAACCGAGTCACATGGATGCTGAAGACTTCCAGGCATGATACATTATACATAATTTTCTTTCTAAAAGCAACATTAAATAAAAGTTTTGTTAATATGTAGACTACAGTTAAACATAAGATGGCAACAAGCCACATTGTTGATTTATTTATATTATCTTAATCCATTTATATCAAATTTCTGTAAGTAAAGTATGGCATCACCACTAACATCAGTCTCCAACTTCAACGCTGGTTGATTTATATCAGTCATTTATATGTAACATTTATGTACTGCTCCTCATCGAGAACGAGAGTCAAATTAATGGATGTATCTGCTTCCAACTTATCACTGTAACAACAATAACAAAATACCAAACTTTATTAAATTATACATATTACATATTAATGTTATTACACTGTGTGGGGATACACTGTCGCTGCTGCTGTTACTGCCAAATTTCTATCAAGTAGAAAATTAAAAATACTGTACTAAACTGAACTAAAAATCACAATATAATTATAACATTAGAATCTTAGTAATCTTCAGAATATTGAAGTGAATTATAAATATTAAAGTGAATATTCTTTAAAAAAAATTAAAATAATGCAATAAAATTTCTTTAAAAACGTTTAAACAAAGTACTTAAAATGCTATACTGAATTTAGTTTTTAACAATGAAACTCCTGAAAATTATTAAAATCTGAAGGGGAAAACATCACTAAGCCAGTTCCTTTTTGCCATGTAAGGGTAAAAAAGTAGATAAATTGAAATTTAAAAACTGGGCATAAGAAATTGGGAAATTGCTACTCTAAAATGCTAAAAATGGGTTTACACAAAAAAAATGCTGTAAAAATGAACAGTTGACAGTATGATTTTATCTCCATAGAAAAAGATAATATTTAATATTCCCTGTGAGATTTGTATAAATTTGTAACAAATATCGATTAAGATCTCAGTTTTTGATAATGCTTATTAAGCAATTATAGAGGGACATGGGTGTCAAGCCATTTTATCTGGGAACTGACAAGAGCAGAAATGGCAATTAATTTTAAAAATCCCAAGACGAAAGATTCTATCACACTGGTTATAGTAATGTATCATCATAAATAAGGGGAAAAAATTGATTTTTCATACAAAATATACTATAGAACCTATAATAAACAAAATAATATTATTTGTTTTAATAGGCTTAAAATAGGAAGAAATTATTTTCTACAAAGACTACAGACTATGTGATATAGATTGGAGATTAATTATTTATACAATGTACAAATTATTTTCTTCTATTACCATATCATTAACCAATAAAATCATCTAATCATTTGATTTTTGGTTTTGGTTCAATGAGAAGTCCTCCATATTTTATGATATCTGTATAAATTATTTAGGATCATGTTTGATAATGTAAAGGAAGTTATTTTCACTTATATCAACAATGCGTTGGACCATACATCCTTTATTTAAAAAAATACAGAAAATTTTATTAAATATTTTATACAGAATCCTCCATTTGTCATTTCATTTTTTCCTAATTTGGTTATTAAAGCATTTATTTTTTTAGATAATTTTCCCGAAACACCATCATCTGTATCGATATTCGGTTTTGAGTGAGTGATCCAAGGACTAATTTATTGTGTGTGCCATGTTTTCAAAACATTATCATTGTCTTGTCCAATAAAATTTTATCATTAATTTTGGTGTCAGATAGGTAATGTATGTATCTGACATGCAATTGGAAAATTATAATCATTGATCCAAGATAGATATAAATTTTGTTTGTTAAATTATTTATATTTATTCTTTATTATATGATAATAGAATTACCCGCTGTGATCTCTGTTGAAGCTTGTAAATCCGTAAGCTTCCATCCAATCAAACAGGGGCATAACTCAATGTAGAAATATACAATACATGATACTGCAGCAGTGTCTCTTACCCAGTGATAATTGATATTGTAGACTTTCAGCCAATCACCCTTTTCCTTCCTGATATAACTATTTGGTGGATTTAAAACTAATTAATTATGAATACATTTTTTAACTTGTATGTGACAATGATGAGGTTACTCTTGTTAAAAATAAAATTCAACAGAAGTATCATGACTTAGTACAAATATATTTGTAAGTCTAGGATGTCACATTGCCATAATTTCTGACTACTGGAACTATTCATATTGATATAAGATGCTACTTTAAATTATATTATGGTATTATGGAAAAATAGATCAGATGACAAAATCCTCAGTAACATTTTATCCCAGTTGTTGTGAACACTTGTATTTACGGGAACAATTACTTCTTATGACCGAGACTTACATGTCTTATTGATTAGGGTGTGTGTGTGTGTGTGTGTGTGTGTGTGTGTGTGTGTTTATATAGATTTGGTTCTGAACTTTGCATCTATTTATAATATTAAACATTTTTTGCTATTTTCTAGAATAACAAAACTTTTAATAAATCAACAATCAAATTATGTGATGTAATTGTATGACAACGGGATTTCTTTCTAACTTATGATAGTACCACTAAGTTTCAAGCAGAAATAGTATTTCTTATAGATATGTTATGGTATCTGTTAACATTTCTTGTAAAAATGTATTTATTTTGAAAATCTGTAATTTAAACATTTTTCAGAATGTTCAGCATAAAGATTAAGGGATATTGAATAATGATACATTAGAAAACTGCTATGTTAATGATAATTCTCAAATTACATGTACATACATTGTGGGCATAAAAAATTGATGTCACATTTTACAAGTTTTTACAGAAATAATGATGTCTTATGTATAAATGATTTTGTATATTTACAGGGACCCCAGTTAACAGGATTCCAATTATGGCAAAACAAACGCTTGATTTGTATGAGTTGTTTAGATTAGTTGTGTCAAAAGGAGGCTTGGTTGAAGTCATAAACAAAAAGTTATGGAGGGAGATCACCAAGGGACTTAATCTACCATCATCCATTACAAGTGCAGCATTCACACTCCGCACACAGTAAGTTTTACCTTCTGTGTTGTATTATTAAGTTACTTAGTCTCACTTGGGTTTTTATATTTTCAGTGACTTGGTTTGTGAGTATTGGGTGAGGAATAGTTCATCTTTAAGTTTTTTCCCATAATTTGCTGATTTTAAACATTAAAAAGAAAATATTAATTCATGCTGTATATTGTACAACATGAAGTGATATTGAATGTTACTGTAGATCAGGAATTGATGGTTAGAATCCACAGTACACTTTGTCGCCATATTTCAGGGACCACAGCAATAACCTGATCACTTATGGAAGAGACTTATATAATACATTCTAGTAAAACAGGAAAGGAAAAAAATTAAATGTCAAATCTGTTCTACCTATAAGTGTCCACTGTTCCAACTAAGTGTACACATTATCTCCAATAAATAGCAACCTCTTTCACTACAGATAAGTGCTCTACTGTAGACACACACCTTTATGATTTATAAGTTACATTGGTATAGTGCATGTACTGAATTATATAAATCATAATTTTCTTTCAGATATATGAAATACCTTTATCCCTATGAATGTGAAAAACTCAAATTAAGTTCACCACAAGAATTACAGTCAGCGATAGATGGCAATAGACGGGAAGGTAGACGGGCGAGTTATGGCTATGATCTTTCTCCGGGGCCCACACTCATACCCACAACTCATCATCCTCATTTAAATGGAACATTTCTTAATGGGAAGTTAAATTCTGCATCTTCAGCAGGTGAGGCGTTTGCATGTAAGTTATCACACAGACACTGGAAGCACCTATTTGATTGGATGTTATAAATAGAACAAATTTGGTATGAGTCTTGCCATTGGTTTGCCACACTGTTATGTAAATTTCTGCAGATTTAAAATCACATATATATATGATACAGTAGTACTTGTCTAAACTAAACACTTACAGGGATAAAGAATTAAGTTAACTTTTGGTTTGCAATTTAATTTAATTTTTTAAATCAGGTATGTTATTCTGCAATACAAAATTAACATAAACTCACTTTTTTATAACACGCTATGTGCATTATTAAATGTGCACACCGTTTTTTATATGCCCGTCATATGACGGGACGTATTATGTTACGATGCTGTCCGTCCGGGCGGGCGGGCGGGCGGGCGGGCGGGCGGGCGTCTGTTAACAATTTGTATTCCGTTCAATAGAGACCACAAACATTTATGGATTCAAATGAAATTTGGTATACAGCTTTACCATGGTAATACCTTGTGCAAGTTCGAATTACAACTTTTTCGGATTATTTTTGGAGGAGTTATGCCCCTTTTTTAACTTAGAAATTTTTGTATGTATGACCATATGGTTTCCGATCATCAGAGCCTACAACTATTTATGGATTCAAATGAAATTTGGTATACACATTTACAATGTTATTATCTGGTGCAAGTTCGAATTACAACTTTTTCAGATTATTTTTGGAGGAGTTATGCCCCTTTTTTAACTTAAAACACCTTTTTATCATACTGCACAGATCACGACAACAGTTCAAATTATAATTAAGCTTTATAGATATAAATTATTTCAGGTTGGTTAAAAAAAGGTTCTCAAAACATTTCAGACAAAAAATGTATTTGTTTCCTAAAATCTTCCTGCATGCAATGCTTAACACATGAAAACACTGCCATGACCTAACATTATATTTTAAACTTCTTCCTTCCTGGAAATGAATATAAATTATATAGCAGTCTACCACTATCCATTTAGCAATATATTTTTACATACATATATCCTAGTTGTACTTATACTTCTCAGTAAGGAATGGAACAATCTAGAGGATTAGTGACGAATTCATTCGGAACATCCTCTGGATGTGAAATGATAAAGGCGACAACTTTCTCCTTTTTAGCAGCATATATTTGCATCTTGGGGACCTTGAAAACTCCTCGATAGATTTTGCTAAAAATTTCTGAGGTTATGGAGTCTAATGCGATCTAGCTATCTAACTTGGTGAAATTTTTGGGAAAAATCGGTATCATACTTAATTTTGGGGTCAAACATGCAAAAAATGAATTTTTCCAAAAAACAATTACGTTTAACGCACTCCTGTTCAATAACAGTTCATTGTACGAAAAAGTCGTCCATTGACCGAAAAATGTTTAAGATCTGACGGAAAAGACGGTATTTTTATATTTTTTCTATCTTTTACCTAAAATCCACAATAACTGTTTAAAGTCGGCGCTATCATCCAAAAACAATTTAACATACCGTTTTGAATTCGTACCCATATTAAAGTAACCAATTCTTTACCAAATTATTGGTAGGTTTGGCACTTATCCGTTAGGTCTGTGTCAAACTTTTGAGTGGCAAGTTCTGTGGATGTAATGATTTAGTAAACTTGTAAAAATACAAGTTATTCCTTAAGTATATAAATACTGGTATTTTCAGTAGTTTTTGCACTTCTGCAGAAGTTTTCATACTTATATTTAGATATTTATTTTGATCATTGTGATTCGTTGGTTTTGGTTAACACTAAATGTGTTGAAGTGTTAACCCTGTTCCTCTTTGGAAATATCGTTCCCTAAACTTGAATAATACACTTATGTGCAGGAATGTATTAAATTCAATATTAATGTAGGTTTGGTGTTTATTTTCACACTTTTAAAATATATAGGTCAACAAAATTAACCTACCTGCCAACATAATTTTAATAGGTCATGTTCTGTTACATGCGTTTAGTGGGGTGACAGCTGTAGTGTCAACATAACTAATAGGTCATGTCCTGTTACATATGTTTTGTGGGGTGGCAGCTTGAGTGTCAACATAACATTAATAGGTCATGTCCTGTTACATATGTCTTGTGGGGTGACAACTAGAGGGTCCACATAACTTCAAAAGGTCATGTTCTGTTAATGTGTTTAGTGGGGTGACAGCTTGAGTGCCAACATAACTTTAATAGGTTATGTTCTGTTAATGTGTTTAGTTGGGTGACAGCTTGAGTGTCAACATAACTTTAATAGGTCATGTCCTGTTACATATGTCTTGTGGGGTGACAACTAGAGTGTCAACATAACTTCAATAGGTCATGTTCTGTTAATGTGTTTAGTGGAGTGACAGCTTGAGTGTCAACATAACTTCAATAGGTCATGTCCTGTTACATATGTCTTGTGGGGTGACAGCTTGAGTGTCAACATAACTTTAATAGGTTATGTTCTGTTAATGTGTTTAGTGGGGTGACAGCTTGAGTGTCAACATAACTTTAAAAGGTTATGTTCTGTTAATGTGTTTAGTGGAGTGACAGCTTGAGTGTCAACATAACTTTAATAGGTCATGTCCTGTTACATGTGTTTAGTGGGATGACAGCTTGAGTGTCAACATAACTTTAATAGGTCATGTCTTGTTACATGTGTTTAGTGGAATGACAGGTTGAGTGTCAACATAACTGTTATAGGTCAAGTTCTGTTACATGTGTTTAGTGGGATGACAGCTTGAGTGTCAACATAATTTTAATAGGTTATGTTCTGTTACATGTGTTTAGTGGAGTGACAGCTTGAGTGTCAACATAACTTTAATAGGTTATGATCTGTTACATGTGTTTAGTGGGATGACAGCTTGAGTGTCAGCATAACTTTAATAGGTCAAGTTCTGTTACATGTGTTTAGTGGGATGACAGCTTGAGTATCAACATAACTGTAATAGGTCAAGTTCTGTTACATGTGTTTAGTGGGATGACAGCTTGAGTGTCAACATAACTTTAATAAGTCATGTCCTGTTACATGTGTTTAGTGGGAAGACAGCTTGAGTGTCAACATAACTTTAATAGGTTATGTCCTGTTACATGTGTTTAGTGGAGTGACAGCTTGAGTGTCAGCATAACTTTAACAAGTCATGTCCTGTTACACGTGTTTAGTGGGATGACAGCTTGAGTGTCAACATAACTGTAATAGGTCAAGTTCTGTTACATGTTTGTAATGGGGTGACAGATGGTTATTTTTAGTTTGAATGCACTAATACTTACTACACATATTTATTTTAACAGTTTTAAGTTTTATTTTTTATCATTCTATTATTATAATTATTATATGTATCTTATGAAATTGATAATGATTATAAAAAAAAATAATTGATGAGAGGAAATGTTTTGAAAATATAAACAATGTAGTTTTAAATCAGAAAAGGGTGGAAATTTAAATTGAAAAAAAATATATATAATTATATTTATTTAAAATTTATATCAGTTCCAATTGCCTGAAGGGTGTCATATTTGTCTTTTTTATAACAAGGTTATTATTTTATTTACATATGAATTTTACTTTGTTTATTAAATATATATAAATTAATAACATTTTTTTACTTTATACATACAGATCGAAGATCACCACTAACAAGTTTACAGAAATTATGGCAGTTACAAGCACAACAACTATGTAAGTTGAAAAATAATTAATCAGTTAAAATTTAAATGTTTTAATGAAAAATAATTAATCAATTAAAATTTAAATGTTTTAATGAAAAATAATTAATCAATTAAAATTTAAATGTTTTAATGAAAAAAAATTAATCAATTAAAATTTAAATGTTTTAATAAAAAAATAATAAATCAATTAAAATTTAAATGTTTTAATGAAAAGTAATTAATCAATTAAAATTTTAATGTTTTGATAAAAAATAATTAATTAATTCAAAAACTCAAATGTTTACTGATTTGTAATGTATAATAAGGTTTTTACTTTTTTATGAATAAAGGTTTATAAAACTTATAAGGCAGCCTGGTAATGATTTACTAAATATTTGAATAGTGACAAAAAAAGTTACAAATTTACACACTAGTATATAAATGTATGTGTTTAAATGACCAATTAAATTTTAAGATTAAAATCAGTATCTGGGTGCATTCTCAATTTAAAAAAATCATTAATTACAAAATTACACTTACAATAATTATAGATTTTATGATGTTGTTGATTATTTAATCTTAAAATTCCATTAATCACCTTCATATTTAACAATTAAGATACAATTTAACTAATAGATTTATATCAACTTTTGAATTAAAAGTACAAAATTGCATTTCAATAAAAATAGGGATTGTTATAATTTGGATAAATTAAGTACAAATTGCAATTCAATCAAAAAAGGATTGTCATAATTTGGATAAATTTTGTACTACATATGCCAAGTGTCTAAAGTACTGGCTAACCTGAAAGGAACATTTAATTCATAGTTAATAATTTAAACTTTTTTTTTCAAATTAATTTTGGTTCTTTTTAATTTCTGTCGCCATTTGATGCATGCATGATGGGAAATTTTAGCTGGTCAAATTGGAGTTTAGCATGATGAAATGTAATGTTTCATTCTATAAGATATTATCAGAGATATTCATCTCGTGTCCCGTGCTATATCCTTTGTAGTTTAAACATATAAAAATCATAGGTTTGGCTGGTATTCTTGGGCATCCCTCACTTAATGGCACACCAACCGTTTAGAAGACAAATTATATGTCATCGATATTAAATGTCTTTTAATGAGTGTGTTGATTATACATTCAATAAATCTTTTTCAGATAAATGTTTTTAGCCATATGATGCTAAGATACAAGCTGAAATTTGATTTTAAGACTGTAATTTTAGATTTTTCTCTATATTTAACACTCTCATGTATACTTGGCCTCAGACAAAACATTGATTATGATACTCTCCCTCAAAACAAGGGATCCAGCTATACAATTTTTATGTGATAAAAATTCACAACTAAATATTTATGAGTTTTGATACTTTAATCATCTTGAGCATTGAATTGAAACAGATCCAAGCATTAAATTGAAGCAGATCTACTTATTTTACTTTAAATGATTAACGTGCATCATTGCATTATCGGATAATTGTACCCTGAATCTATTAATCTGGGACATGATGTCTGGCTGAGAGTCGTGAAATGAAAACAAGTAGTTGTCGACCTTTTTATGGTTCATTGATCATTAGTGTTGCTTATAATAATTTGATATTATTGGGGTATTTTAGAGAGCATTTAATTTGATTGTGATTTGGTGAAGTGTGTAGCTGACAAGTAACTGATACTTAAGTTAATAATAGTGTTAATCACACAACAATGAATGTGTACATATCTATTGTCCCACACCAAAAAAAAAAAGACACAAAATGATTTAGATCAAATATACATTTAACTGTAATTTAACATTTACTCATAGCTTGTATTTTTTCCATTGGTAAAATTAATGCATTTTGTTAAGTATTTCAATATCATGATTTTTTTTTATAGAAAGTCATTTTCTTTATTATTTAAACAGTAAAATCAGATGATACATGTATATGGATTGAATAAATGACTGAAATTAGAAAACAGGACAAAATAAACACATTAAAAATAAACTATAATTCAACATTTTGTTGAGTTAGATTGGTGTTATAGAGGGGTTTGATCTGCCCAAGTGGTGGTGAGAGGTACTTTAAGCTGTAAGCTTGCACCACCAAGAGACTACTTTTGATTTAAAATTGAGACTGCTTAAGTTGTAAATAAAATAAATTAAAATTTTTGTGTTATTTGTTTTTGATGAATATTTTTGTCATTATTTAAAAGGTGGTGAAGAAGATAGTTTACCCCCTACCCCTACACATCATCGTAACTTAGCCGAACATATTACAGAGAGAGATGCAATAGCAATGGAGGCAGCATCCCGGGTGATGGAACATGCCACACGTAAAATGGAGGAAGCTTCACGAGCAGCAGCATTAGCTGAACAACAAGAACCACCCAGAAAACGTTTAATGACCTCAGATGAAGAGAGAATACTAGCTCATACAGGCATGCCAAGTGCTCATCTAAAAATAACTAGTAGAAGTAAGTATTACATAAGTAAAAATAACAGAATTCTAAATTTTTGTGTTACAGCTGAGGCTGTAATATACAATAAAACTGTTGGTTACTTGCAATTGGGGATGTTTGTGACATGGGGATGTTGTTAAGATGGGAATGTTGTTTAGATGGGGATGTTGGTGACATGGGAATGTTGGTTACATGGGGATGTTGGTGACATAAGGATGTTGTTAAGATGGGAATGTTGGTGACATGGGGATGTTGGTGACATTGGGATGTTAGTGACATGGGGATGATGTTTAAATGGGAATGTTGGCAACATGGGGATGTTGTTGAAATGGGAATGTTGGTGACATGGGGATGTTGGTGACATGATGATGTTGTTTAAATGGGAAGGTTGGTGACATGGGGATGTTGTTTAAATGGAAATGTTGGTTACATGGGGATGTTGTTTAGATGGAAATGTTGGTTACATGGGATGTTGTTTAGATGGGGATGTTGTTTAAATGGGAATGTTGGCAACATTGGGATGTTGTTGAAATGGGAATGTTGGTGACATGGGGATGTTGTTAAAATGGGAATGTTGGCGACATAGGGATGTTGTTGAAATGGGAATGTTGGTGACATGGGGATGTTGGTGACATTGTGATGTTGTTTAAATGGGAAGGTTGGCGACATGGGGATGTTGTTGAAATGGGAATGTTGGTGACATGGGGATGTTGGCGACTTTTTAAGTCGGAAAAAAACCATAGCTTTAGATTCTTTTTTTTCGAAAACTTCATTCATTTTTATTGCAATATTTTGTCAATTAACTTATGTTCCATTTAATTTTATTAAATTTAAATCAAGATGTTTCCATCCTATCAAAGAAGTTCATTTTTCATCATGGTTGGATGAAATCTGAATCAGACATAAGAATTTAATCGTGTTTTTCCTTTTTCTTTTCCATCAAAGAAGTTAAAGTGAAATAGAAATTGTCACGTGTGATTTAGTTTTCATCCAACCATAAAAATATCTTGTACTGTGCATTTACATGTAACTATGTTTTTTATACAATTATAAAATATTTCCCTATTTATTTCTCACCTTCCAGTGAACAACCTATTAAGGCGTGTCAACCTAAGACCAAGAATTCAGGCATAAAAATAATATAAAATAAACCTGTGGGAATTAATTGGTATATTGCACACTTGTACTCTCTTAAACCCTCACTCTGAATATAAACCACTAAAAATATATTAAATAAATAATAAAAAAAAGTATGATAACAAGTTTTCTGCTGTTACCTTTTTTTAATTTAATTTATATTTATCCACTTGACGCAGTTTTTATACAGTTAATGAATTTCAGATAAAAATTACTTATTGATATATGTTCCAGAATTCCAATGATTCAGGATTAAATTAACTCTTTAAAGATCTGAAGATACTTTAAAAATAAAACTGTATAATGTCAATTTCATATGATGTCAATTTTGAATAATGTTAATTTCATCAAATCTGATTTCTTTTTTCCACTTTATATATAAATAAATGTATGTCAAATGTGTGAGAGAAAATTAATAAGTTTTTTTTGTAAGATTTTCAGATTTAAAACCACTTACTTCTGAAATTGTATGAAATTGAATTAACATGCTTTCTTGAATTTAATGTACATAAATAGCTTAAAATTTTAGAAATATCAAATGATAATGAATAATAACTGTTTAGAAAGAGAAAAGAAATCAAAGAGTCCAATTTGATATTTACTACCACACAAAATTGTGACTATATGAATAAAGTTACATTAAATGGGAACCTGGTGGCAGTTTTATGAGGCAGAATTTTTATTTTATTTGAGCATTTTTGATTAAAACAGGTGCGTTATGATTTGTGTGAGGGAAATTTTTCATCTTATTTTTACATTTAAATGATATAATTTTATATATAGCAAAAGATGTGTTTCATCTTTTTTTATTAAAAGGAATTTCAAATGTCCCGAGGAAACCAATTTAAATCTGTGTATCATATTCATTTATTGTTGTTAGTAAAATTATATGTACACCCCTTTAAAGTAAATTAAATTGATATAAAAATAAGGGAAAACACACCAATGGGTTTTATATTATTTTGATATTTTTTTCCCCTGTGTTTTTCATGAAATTTTGCCCCTACAAAATCTGATTGTGCAACTTGTACATGTTACGGAACTGATATAATTTTCATGTATGAGTTGGTTTTAAATTAAATAGTTGCATTTTACAGAGCCTGAAACAAATTTGATTTTATCACAAATAAAACTGATTTTATATTCCCAGTAGGAGATTTGAAATTAACACAGATCAAACATTTTAATTTTATTTCATCTTCACATTTTTTCCCTAAATAATGATAAAGAAATGTTAAAAACTTTACTTACATTTTCCATTTAAAACCATAGAAATATGTTTTACCTGAAAGTAAAGCAATAAGAAAGCTAGATATTTTAATACCCAAAACCTTGGACATCCACACCTGGTAACAGTAGGCTATACCATACATAATTATGTCTCTCAGACTTGCATCCCTAAACAAACTTGGGAGGGGAAGGACACTTATTGGGTTTGCTGCATTTCTTCTTATTTTTCTGCTTCAACTTTTGTCTGTTGTTGTTAAAAGATGGCTGGTTGGACTTATAAGTAATGTGTCATTTGCTGTTTATTTAGGACTGATTACATTCCTATGTTTGCATAAGTTATTATCTCCCCTTCTATAATGATGATGTCATAGTAGCATAACAAAAGTTAGATAAATCATTGCATCTGAATATTTCTTTCAAAAGTATAGATAGTACATGTACCCACAAAATCTGTTTATCTTTAGATTTTAACCTTTTTGGAATTCACAATTACAAGTTCAATTCTTGAGTATCAGATGTTTTCTAAAAGTGTTTTATTTAAAGTAATCTTTTGTCATACTTTATACTTTATGTCTTTTCAGATGATGGTAGATCAGAAATAGACAATTCATTGGTTGTTAGTATGGAAATCAATGGCATTATGTACCAAGGTGTTCTATTTGCTCATAATCCAAGACGGATATAAAAGACAAATTTCTATTTGTTGTGGACACTATATCGTAATGCTGGTCATTTAGTAAATGACCATCAGCTCTGGTGGTAGAAAGATCATGATTCTTTATGTCATCTGATATTATTTTGCTGTACAGTTAAAAGCACAAAAGGGTTTATAAAAATTTGGCTGTTGCTATAGGTACAACAATCAGATGGTATATTTCTCTGAGTCATGTTAATTTGACCAATCAGCATAGACTTGCCATTGCTATGGATAGTGTCACCTAGTGGACAGATTCAAAATTACTAGGTGAGGTAACCTACAGCACATAGTGCTTGATGAAGATGTTCGTTCATCACTGCCATGTTCATGTTGCAACATATGTTTGTATATCTTGAATCAAGATAAAAGTTGACCAAAGGTGATGGAACTCATATTTTTCTCATCAATATCATTCATATCTTTTCATTGCTTTTAGTGGAACCATGACATTGTAATTATAGCTTAAATACAAACAAAGACCAATGATATTTATAAAGAAATGGGTATGAATGGAACCATATTTAGCCTACAAAATTTTGCTTCAAGAAATTTCATAATTGTATTGAAAGTTAAAGAATACAAATTTCTGACATTAAATAAAATTTTATTGACAGCTGTATTTATGATAATTTTTGATAGATATGGCATATCTATAGATTAAAGTTAAGTTCTTTATTCTCTGATTTTGGGCCAAATGAGGCTCTCTTTATATCCATGTTCTTTTATTGAAATTAAGTCTTTGTTGAAGCGGAGGAATTGTGAATCTCAAAATATAGATGTTACAATGTGAAGTGTGAGGTAATGATGGATGAGAGTTAATTTATATAAGAATGTTTAGTCTTTTTTTTATCTGTACAGAAGTTTAAATGTACCTGCTGTTATGTTCACTGTGTAATTAACATTTTAAGAAATCATGTTTTCACAAAAACAAAAAATTACATTGAATTGTTGCAACAAAGAAGGAATAATTGAGATTTTATTATAATTCATTCTTGGTACTTTTTTCCTTCATTTATAATAAATAAAATACTGGGTTTATTGTATATTTTTTGTTTATTATTCTGAATACTTAATGAAATGAATGGGTTGACCATATTCTGCTTTTCGAAATTAAATATTTATGTCAAACTTGTAAACGGCAATAGATATATTTAGTCTCCAGTATCTGATTTACTATCAAATATGATCTGTAAAATATTTCTATTTCTCTTATTATCTAACATTGTCTGTCATTCCCAGTTGATATTTATAAGGTGCTCTCTCTCTCTCTCTCTCTCTGAGTTCATAAGTTTTATTGCTTTGTAAATATTGCTGATATATAAGTGTTAGATTTTTATTAAGGTGATGTTGTAATATTTTGTCTTGACAATCATGGGGAATATTAAAGTTATTTTAAATTACCTCAGTTTTTAGTATTTTATTTCAAATTGATATTAACATGTTACTAGGAATTTATTTGACAAAGATATTCATAATTCTTCAAAATTTATGTCTTATGAACAAGATAAACAATTATTTTAATGCAGTGGTTCAGAGTAGATTTTTATTTTAAGACTGAAAAATTCTTGCAGCTGAAAACTTAAAAAAAATTAATTTCTATTTTTTAAAAATATTATAAGTGGGGACCAGTTGGACCCGTTTTTAACTGTGCCAATAATACCTTTGTCAAGAATTTTTTTAAATGTCATTTAATACTTAACTTGAGTTCCTGTTATTTTTAATGTCATGTGACCTAAGACCAAACGGTGAAGCTGATATTTAAGTTTCAGTATACTACAGGATTTTAATTGATTCAAGTTGTAAATCTATTGTAAATGCTGGAATTTTTTTTTTTTTTTTTTTGGGGGGGGGGGGGGGGGTCTAAGTATGCTAATTAAGATAGGGGCATACATCATATATATATATATATATATATATATATATATATATATATATATATATATATATATATATGTGTATGTATGTTATTGTAATAGTCGCTCTATAAATGTGGTGTTGATCAATCTATTGTGTATTTTTATATTTTAAAATTTATGTGCAATGTTGATATGTGGTACAATGAGATAAATCAGTAACATAATATTTTTTTTATTGGAATGGATTCTTCATGATATTGATAATTATTTGACTAGATGGTAGGATTTGTTTATGATTTTTGCTAAACAAATTAAATAGAAACCATTTCTATTTCTGATTTGATAAGTAAGGGTTCTGAAAGGTTAAAGTACTCTGTGTAAAACATTTTATTTGGGGAATAACTCAGGCAATAATAAACCTCTAGTGGACCATGTGTTGTATTAATTAACCTTTTAGATTAATGTTGGTAAATCATTATTCGGTTTCTTGACAATCCACTTTTCTAAAATGTTATGAATTCCCTAAAAACCTTAGAATATGTTATGAATTCCCTTAAAAATGATAGAAATTCCCTGTTGATTCCAGATCTTATAAATTCCTATTGTTTCCAAAACATATGAAAAATGTTTCCATTGCACAACAGCACAAAGGTGAAGGTTATGATGTAATTTTTAACCATTGTGTTTTTACTTCTATCTTAGCTATTTTTGACCATATTTCAACGTAATTTTCAATTTATTATTTTTGAGACAATGTATTCTTCATAAAGCTAAATTCAAAGGTAAGAGTCATGATAATTATAAATAAGCTTGAAACTGCTATATCTTCACCATATGTAAAGATTTTGTCAAGGGTTCTTTTAAGTTTTGATGATTTCATGAAGTGACCTTCAATGGGTCAGAATCAAAGGTTAAAATGAGGATTAGATTTGACCACTGTACTTTTGCTACTATTTTAGCTGTTATTAGAAAATTCAATACAGACATTTTTTTTAAAGTTTTGAAGCATAGTAACCAAGGTTAAAGGCCAAGGTCATGAAAGTATCTTTAAATTGCTTGATATTATATGTAAATTTTTGTCATAGGAATTTTCAATTTTGATGTTTCATGAAATGACATTTAAAATAGGGTCAGGATCAGAGATCAAGGTCATGAGTTGGTCTTTGACCTTTTTTACTCTGAATTTATTTGTGTTTAGTGATTCTTTGTGACTTCATATGTAGGACATTACCCGCTGGTATAATTGTCCTTTACAAACACAAAATCACAATATGTTATCCAGTAGAAGTGAACACTGTCAGGATCATAATATACCTTATTTGGTTTCTCATTTTCTGTCTATCACACCAGATTTTCAAACTTGTGCAATATCTGGCATTTTTTCATAAAAATATCAATACCAGAGACTTCTGTGTTATTCCCCAAATATTTTGATTTATAAAAAAAACTTATAGTTGGTGCAATTAAGGGGTTTATCTCATTTTTGTATTGTTTTATCATATCTGTTATTACAGGTAAATTGTTTGTTGTTTAATTCTAAGAACAAAATGTTTATTTTTTTGTCTTCACTACTTAATGTATGTTAAAAAGAAGTAAATTTGTAATACATCTTTTAATTTTACTTAGAATTTTTATTCAAGTCTTGCATTATATTAAATATCATGTCATAAATAAAAAATGATTAAAAAATAATAAAACTATATGAAGATATATAATTATAGTTTTCTATTACATGTATATTGTTTTTCACATATTTACTTTATAATCAGTTTGGTAGTTAGAGTGGGTAAGAAGTTTCCTCTGTAATTTAAGTTTAGATGGTGGATATGAATGAATAATCCATTAGTACTCCATTAGTACTCTTAAGGTATTTTGTTGAAACTTATGTTACCATCAGTTAATGTCATATTAGAAGCAAGCTTGGAAAAATACAACAGGAAACTGTCAGTACATCACTTTTGTAAACATTTCTGCTACCATTGCTAAAGCTGTTGACATCTCAATACAAATATCTAAGTGAAACAATTTTTATTAAATGTTAAATTATATAAAATCAATCCCAAGAAATTAAAATAAATTTGTAAGCATTATTTTCTTTATAAATGGGTTTTATAGAAGATCCAGGGATTTTGATCAAATTAAAGAACTATCTTATTTATTATCAGAAACAAAAACTGAGGTCAGGCAAAATTTTCACTGACACTTGTTGAGTAAAACAACCTTAACTTGGACTACTCAAAAATATTTAATTTTACTGTTTCAGACAAGGTTTAACTATTGTTAAAGTCAAAGAATAATTTTGAGAATTGTTTATCTTAATTACTTCTATTCCTTCTTTAACCAAACACAACATTAAACGGGAATTTGCTCAAAAACTTTAAATTATTCTCAAAAGTGGATCTTCTTAAACATACTTAAGTTGAGTTCACAAGTGATATAATAAATCACCCGAGATTTAATACTATAGAATTCAGGAGGACTTACCTCATATAGTATTCAGGTAGGCATACAGAATTCAAGAAGGCAGACCTACTGTAGTATTTAGGAAGGCAGACCTACTGTAGTATTTAGGAAGGCAGACCTACTATAGTATTCAGGAAGGCAGACCTACTATAGTATTCAGGAAGAGAGATGTACTATAGTATTCAAGAAGGCAGACCTACTACATAATTTAGAAGGGCAGACCTAATGAAGTGTTCAAGAAGGCAGACCCTCTGTAGTATTAAGGAGGACAGGGATACTGTAGTATTTATGACGGCAGGCATACTGTAGTATTTAGGAAGGCAGAACTACTGTAGTATTAAGAAGGGCAGTGATACTGTAGTATTTAGGAAGGCAGGCATACTGTAGTATTTAGGAAGGCAGACCTACTATAGTATTCAGGAAGGCAGACCTACTGTAGTATTTAGGAAGGCAGACCTACTATAGTATTCAGGAAGGCAGACCTACTATAGTATTCAGGAAGAGAGATGTACTATAGTATTCAAGAAGGCAGACCTACTACATAATTTAGAAGGGCAGACCTAATGAAGTGTTCAAGAAGGCAGACCCTCTGTAGTATTAAGGAGGACAGGGATACTGTAGTATTTATGACGGCAGGCATACTGTAGTATTTAGGAAGGCAGAACTACTGTAGTATTAAGAAGGGCAGGGATACTGTAGTATTTAGGAAGGCAGGCATACTGTAGTATTTAGGAAGGCAGAACTACTGTAGTATTTAGGAAGGCAGGCATAATGTAGTATTTAGGAAGGCAGAACTACTGTAGTATTAAGAAGGGCAGGGATACTGTAGTATATAGGAAGGCAGGCATACTGTAGTATTCAGGAAGGCCGACCTACTGTAGTATTTAGGAAGGCAGGCATAATGTAGTATTTAGGAAGGCAGAACTACTGTAGTATTAAGAAGGGCAGGGATACTGTAGTATTTATGACGGCAGGCATACTGTAGTATTTAGGAAGGCAGAACTACTGTAGTATTAAGAAGGGCAGGGATACTGTAGTATTTAGGAAGGCAGGCATACTGTAGTATTCAGGAAGGCCGACCTACTGTAGTATTTAGGAAGGCAGGCATAATGTAGTATTTAGGAAAGCAGACCCACTGTAGTATTTAGGAAGGCAGGAATACTGTAGTATTTAGGAAGGCAGGCCTACTGTAGTATTTAGGAAGGCAGACCTACTGTAGTATTAAAGAAGGCAGACCTACTGTAGTATTTAGGAAGGCAGACCCACTGTAGTATTTAGGAAGGCAGGCATACTGTAGTATTTAGGAAGGCAGGCATACTGTAGTATTTAAGAAGGCAGACCTACTGTAGTATTTAGGAAGGCAGGCATACTGTAGTATTTAGGAAAGCAGACCCACTGTAGTATTTAGGAAGGCAGGCATACTGTAGTATTTAGGAAGGAAGGCATACTGTAGTATTAAAGAAGGCAGACCTACTGTAGTATTGAGGAAGGCAGACATACTGTAGTATTTACGAAAGCAGACCCACTGTAGTATTTAGGAAGGCAGGCATACTGTAGTATTTAGGAAGGCAGGCATACTGTAGTATTCAGGAAGGCCGACCTACTGTAGTATTTAGGAAGGCAGGCATACTGTAGTATCTAGGAAAGCAGACCCACTGTAGTTTTTAGGAAGGCAGACCTACTGTAGTATTTAGGAAGGCAGGCATACTGTAGTATTTAGGAAGGCAGGCATACTGTTGTATTTAAGAAGGCAGACCCACTGCAGTATTAAAAAAGGCAGACCTACTGCAGTATTTAGGAAGGCAGGCATACTGTAGTATTTAAGAAGGCAGACCTACTGTAGTATTTATTTAGGAAGGCAGACCTACTATAGTATTTATTTAGGAAGGCAGATTTACTATAGTATTAAGGAAGGCAGGCATACTGTAGTATTTAGGAAGGCAGACCCACTGTAGTATTAAGGAAGGCAGGCATACTGTCGTATTTAGGAAGGCAGACCCACTGTAGTATTAAGGAAGGCAGACCTACTGTAGTATTTAGGAAGGCAGGCATACTGTAGTATTTAGGAAGGCAGACCTACTGTAGTATTTATTTAGGAAGGTTGACCTACTGTAGTATTTAGTATTTAGGAAGGCAGACTTACTGTAGTATTTAGGAAGACAGACTTACTGTAGTATTTAGAAAGGCAGACATACTGAAGTATTTAGGAAGGCAAGCATACTGTAGTATTTAGGAAGGCAGGCATACTGTAGTATTTAGGAAGGCAGGCATACTGTAGTATTTAGGAAAGCAGACTTACTGTAGTATTAAGGAAGGCAGGCATACTGTATTATTTAGGAAGGCAGGCATACTGTAGTATTTAGGAAGGCAGACTTACTGTAGTATTTAGGAAGACAGAATTACTGTAGTATTTAGGAAGACAGAATTACTGTAGTACATGTATTTAGGAAGGCAGGCATACTGTAGTATTTAGGAAGGCAGGCATACTGTAGTATTTAGGAAGACAGAATTACTGTAGTATTTAGGAAGGCAGGTATACTGTAGTATTTAGGAAGGCAGGCATACTGTAGTATACTGTAGTATTTAGGAAGGCAGGCATACTGTAGTATTTAGGAAGGCAGGCTTACTGTAGTATTTAGGAAGGCAGGCATACTGTAGTATTTAGGAAGGCAGGCATACTGTAGTATTTAGGAAGGCAGACTTACTGTAGTATTTAGAAAGGCAGACCTACTGTAGTATTTAGAAAGGCAGACCTACTGTAGTATTTAAAAAGGCAGGCACACTCTCGTATGTAGGAAGACAGAATAACTGTAGTACATGTATTTAGGAAGGCAGGCATACTGTAGTATTTAGGAAGACAGACTTGCTGTAGTATTTAGGAAGGCAGGCATACTGTAGTATTTAGGAAGGCAGAACTACTGTAGTATTTAGGAAGGCAGACCTACAATAGTATTAAGGAAGGCAGACCTACAATAGTATTTAGGAAGGCAGAACTACTGTAGTATTTAGGAAGGCAGAACTACTGTAGTATTTAGGAAGGCAGAACTACTGTAGTATTTAGGAAGGCCGAACTACTGTAGTATTTAGGAAGGCAGACCTACAATAGTATTAAGGAAGGCAGAACTATTGTATTATTTAGGAAGGCAGACCTACAATAGTATTTAGGAAGGCAGAACTACAGTAGTATTTAGGAAGGCAGAACTACTGTAGTATTTAGGAAGGCAGACCTACAATAGTATTTAGGAAGGCAGACCTACAATAGTATTTAGGAAGGCAGAACTACAATAGTATTTAGGAAGGCAGAACTACTGTAGTATTTAGGAAGGCAGACCTACAATAGTATTTAGGAAGGCAGACCTACAATAGTATTTAGGAAGGCAGACCTACAATAGTATTTAGGAAGGCAGAACTACTGTAGTATTTAGGAATGCAAAACTACTGTAGTATTTAGGAAGGCAGAAGTACTGTGGTATTTAGGAAGGCAGACCTACAATAGTATTTAGGAAGGCAGAACTACTGTGGTATTTAGGAAGGCAGAACTACTGTAGTATTTAGGAAGGCAGAACTATTGTAGTATTTAGGAAGGCAAAACTACTGTAGTATTTAGGAAGGCAGACCTACAATAGTATCTAGGAAGGCAGACCTACAATAGTATTTAGGAAGGCAGAACTAGTGTAGTATTTAGGAAGGCAGACCTACAATAGTATTTAGGAAGGCAGAACTAGTGTAGTATTTAGGAAGGCAGACCTACAATAGTATTTAGGAAGGCAGAACTACTGTAGTATTTAGGAAGGCAGAACTACTGTTGTATTTAGGAAGGCAGAACTACAATAGTATTTAGGAAGGCAGACCTACAATAGTATTTAGGAAGGCAGAACTAGTGTGGTATTTAGGAAGGAAGACCTACAATAGTATTTAGGAAGGCAGACCTACAATAGTATTTAGGAAGGCAGAACTACTGTGGTATTTAGGAAGGCAGAACTACTGTAGTATTTAGGAAGGCAGACCTACAATAGTATTTAGGAAGGCAGACCTACAATAGTATTTAGGAAGGCAGAACTACTGTAGTATTTAGGAGGGCAGACCTACAATAGTATTTAGGAAGGCAGAACTACTGTAGTTTTTAGGAAGGCAGAACTTTTGTAGTATTTAGGAAGGCAGAACTACTGTGGTATTTAGGAAGGCAGACCTACAATAGTATTTAGGAAGGCAGAACTACTGTGGTATTTAGGAAGGCAGGCCAACTGTAGTATTTAGGAAGTCAGGTATACTGTAGTATTCAAGAAGGCAGACCGACTGTGTTATAAAGGTAAGCAAACGTACTATAGCATTAAGGTCGACTGACCTACTATAGCATTCAGGAAGGCAGACCTTCTATACTAATCAGGAAAGCAGACCTTCTATGTAGTATTCAGAAAGGCAGACCTACTATAGTATTGTAGCAGGAAGACAGACCTTCTTCAGTATTCAGGAAGCAGACCTACTTTAATATTCTGGAATGCAGACCTACTGAAGTATCAGGCAGGAAGACAGACCTTCTATAGTATTCAGGAAGCCAGACCAACTATAATGTTCAAGAGTGCAGACCTACCATAATATTCAGGAAAACAGACCCACTATAGTGTAAAGAGGGCAGACATACTATAGTATTCAGGAAGCCAGACCCATTATAGTGTTCAAGAGGGCAGACCTACTATAGTATTCAGGAAGCCAGACCCACTATGGTGTTCAAGAGGACAGACCTACTATAGTATTCAGGGTTGCAGACCCACTGTAATGTTAAAGAGGGCAGACCTAACATAGTATATAGGGAGCAGACCTACTGTAGTATTTAAGAAGGCAGAGCTTCTATAGTACTCAGGAGGGCAGGCATACTGTAGTATTCAGGAAGGCCGACCTACTGTAGTATTTAGGAAGGCAGACCTACTATAGTATTCAGAAAGGCAGATCCACTATAGTATTCAAGAGGGCAGACCTACTGTTATTTTTAGGAAGGCAGACCTACTGTAGTTTTTAGGAAGGCAGACCTACTGTAGTATTTAGGAAGGCAGACCTACTATAGTGTTCAGAAAGGCAGACTCACTATAGTATTCAAGAAAGGCAGACTCACTATAGTATTCAAGAAAGCAAACCCACTATAGTGTTCAAGAGGGCAGACCTACTGTAGTATTCAGGAGGGCAGAACTTCTATAGTATTCAGGAGGGCAGATCTACTTAGTATTTTGGTAAGTTTACCTACGGTCGTATATCCACCGCAGGATCCAAGGTGGGTCAGTTATAAATAAACGTGTTTAGAATTTATTTACGATAATGTTGTCAGTTCGTCAGATGGGCATTTAATGGAGGTATTGTTAGTGGTTTAAGATGAGTCATAATATACAAAATTACAGAATGTAAATTTACTGTAATTGCGATACCGAAGGTCGGTGGTTTTCTCCGGGCACTCCGGTTTCCTCCACCATCCCAGAACTGACAGCTTCTTAATAAGTGAAAGAATCTTGACTGGGGAGTAAAACAACATTACTCCACTCCACTCAAATTGTGATATTTTTTGCAGAATGGTAAGAAATATAACGAATACTTTACATATATATGACATCATGATATTATTATTGTGTACTTGTTAAAATACATTTTTGATACGGGTCTTTAAAACTGGATGCTGAAATTCACAATTCAGTTAATGACAAAATGAACCACTTCAATAAATCTAATATACAACGAAATATCTTCGGCGTTTGAATCATTTCTTCAAAAGGTGTTACGTATAGTTGTTTTCATTGCGTGTCGTACAAATTATGACCGTTTTTATGTTCAGTTTTTAAATTAATTTAATTTTAATAAATAATTTGATATAATTAGATTTTATTAAATTATTGTCAAGGGAAAAATCGATCTCCATAAATGATGCCCAGATGAATTGAAAATTAATTTAATTTAAAAGCATTTAATTGAATTATATTTAAATATTTAAACATCCGCGTGTTCTTTTATGGATGTTCTCTTTGTAACAGCCCTTTTTTGTAAAGTTATATCGTATATCACGATATTAAACTTATCGACTTATTAAATACCAATTAAAAGTGCAGCACCTCTCTCTCTCTCTCTCTCTCTCTCTCTCTCTCTCTCTCTCTCTCTCTCTCTCTCTCTCTCTCTCTCTCTCTCTCTCTCTCTCCAAAAGTAAGAACTTATAGTATTAAACAATAATAATAAAGCCTCTTAATGTAGCTTTTCTTTTTAAATTGCACTGACGGGTCAGCGGGTGTGAGCTGTTCCTGTGTTTTCAGCTTTGTGTGTTGTCACGTTTATTTTGTGTTCTGATTAACCGGTATAAATCATGACACGATTGTGTCCTCGTACCTGCCCAAAGTTAGTAGTTTGATATACAGTGGGTCTCAGTAGTTTGGTATTGGATTCTTGTAAACCTATATGAGTAAAACCTATATGAACAGCCTTATACACAAATGAAATCAATATGTACAGTCTGCCTTAAACACAAATCAAATCAATATGTACAGTGTGCCTTATACACAAATCAAATCAATATGTACAGTGTGCCTTAAACACAAATCAAATCAATATTTACAGTCTGCCTTATACACAAATCAAATCAATATGTACAGTGTGCCTTATACACAAATCAAATCAATATGTACAGTGTGCCTTAAACACAAATCAATTCAATATGTACAGTGTGCCTTATACACAAATCAAATCAATATGTACAGTCTTCCATAAACACAAATCAAATCAATATGTACAGTGTGCCTTATACACAAATCAAATCAATATGTACAGTGTGCCTTATACACAAATCAAATCAATATGTACAGTGTGCCTTATACACAAATCAAATCAATATGTACAGTGTGCCTTAAACACAAATCAAATCAATATGTACAGTGTGCCTTAAACACAAATCAAATCAATATGTACAGTGTGCCTTAAACACAAATCAAATCAATTTGTACAGTGTGCCTTATACACAAATCAAATCAATATGTACAGCGTGCCTTATACACAAATCAAATCAATATGTACAGTGTGCCTTATACACAAATCAAATCAATATGTACTGTGTACCTTGTACAGACAAACCTATAGGTACAGTGTGCCTTATACACAAATTAAATCAATATGTACAGTGTGCCTTATACACAAATCAAATCAATATGTACAGCGTGCCTTATACACAAATCAAATCAATATGTACAGTATGCCTTATACACAAATCAAATCAATATGTACAGTGTGCCTTATACACAAATCAAATCAATATGTACTGTGTACCTTGTACAGACAAACCTATATGTACAGTGTGCCTTAAACACAAATCAAATCAATATTTACAGTATGCCTTATACACAAATCAAATCAATATGTACAGCGTGCCTTATACACAAATCAAATCAATATGTACAGTCTGGCTTATACACAAATCAAATCAATATGTACAGTGTGCCTTATACACAAATCAAATCAATATGTACAGTCTGCCTTAAACACAAATCATATCAATATGTACAGTGTGCCTTATACACAAATCAAATCAATATGTACTGTGTACCTTGTACAGACAAACCTATATGTACAGTGTGCCTTAAACACAAATCAAATCAATATGTACAGTGTGCCTTATACACAAATCAAATCAATATGTACAGCGTGCCTTATACACAAATCAAATCAATATGTACAGTGTGCCTTATACACAAATCAAATCAATATGTACAGTCTGCCTTAAACACAAATCAAATCAATATGTACAGTGTGCCTTATACACAAATCAAATCAATATGTACAGTCTGCCTTATAAACAAATCAAATCAATATGTACAGCGTGCCTTATACACAAATCAAATCAATATGTACAGTCTGCCTTATACACAAATCAAATCAATATGTACAGTCTGCCTTATACACAAATCAAATCAATATGTACAGTGTGCCTTAAACACAAATCAAATCAATATGTACAGTGTGCCTTATACACAAATCAAATCAATATGTACAGTGTGCCTTATACACAAATCAAATCAATATGTACAGCGTGCCTTATACACAAATCAAATCAATATGTACAGTATGCCTTATACACAAATCAAATCAATATGTACAGTGTGCCTTATACACAAATCAAATCAATATGTACAGTTTGCCTTATACACAAATCAAATCAATATGTACAGTGTGCCTTAAACACAAATCAAATCAATATGTACAGTGTGCCTTAAACACAAATCAAATCAATATGTATAGTGTGCCTTATACACAAATCAAATCAATATGTACAGTGTGCCTTAAACACAAATCAAATCAATATGTACAGTCTGCCTTAAACACAAATCAAATCAATATGTACAGTGTGCCTTAAACACAAATCAAATCAATATGTACAGTGTGCCTTATACACAAATCAAATCAATATGTACAGTGTGCCTTAAACACAAATCAAATCAATATGTACAGTGTGCCTTAAACACAAATCAAATCAATATGTACAGTGTGCCTTATACACAAATCAAATCAATATGTACAGTGTGCCTTAAACACAAATCAAATCAATATGTACAGTCTGCCTTAAACACAAATTAAATCAATATGTACAGTGTGCCTTAAACACAAATCAAATCAATATGTACAGTGTGCCTTATACACAAATCAAATCAATATGTACAGTGTGCCTTATACACAAATCAAATCAATATGTACAGTGTGCCTTAAACACAAATCAAATCAATATGTACAGTCTGCCTTAAACACAAATCAAATCAATATGTACAGTGTGCCTTAAACACAAATCATATCAATATGTACAGTGTGCCTTATACACAAATCAAATCAATATGTACAGCGTGCCTTATACACAAATCAAATCAATATGTACAGTATGCCTTATACACAAATCAAATCAATATGTACAGTGTGCCTTATACACAAATCAAATCAATATGTACTGTGTACCTTGTACAGACAAACCTATATGTACAGTGTGCCTTAAACACAAATCAAATCAATATGTACAGTGTGCCTTATACACAAATCAAATCCATATGTACAGTATGCCTTATACACAAATCAAATCAATATGTACAGTGTGCCTTATACACAAATCATATCAATATGTACAGTCTGCCTTAAACACAAATCAAATCAATATGTACAGTCTGCCTTTAACACAAATCAAATCAATATGTACAGTGTGCCTTATACACAAATTAAATCAATATGTACAGTCTGCCTTATACACAAATCAAATCAATATGTACAGCGTGCCTTATACACAAATCAAATCAATATGTACAGTATGCCTTATACACAAATCAAATCAATATGTACAGTGTGCCTTATACACAAATCAAATCAATATGTACTGTGTACCTTGTACAGACAAACCTATATGTACAGTGTGCCTTAAACACAAATCAAATCAATATGTACAGTCTGCCTTAAACACAAATCAAATCAATATGTACAGTCTGCCATAACACAAATCAAATCAATATGTACAGTGTGCCTTAAACACAAATCAAATCAATATTTACAGTATGCCTTATACACAAATCAAATCAATATGTACAGCGTGCCTTATACACAAATCAAATCAATATGTACAGCGTGCCTTATACACAAATCAAATCAATATGTACAGTGTGCCTTATACACAAATCAAATCAATATTTACAGTATGCCTTATACACAAATCAAATCAATATGTACAGTGTGCCTTATACACAAATCAAATCAATATGTACAGCGTGCCTTATACACAAATCAAATCAATATGTACAGTGTGCCTTATACACAAATCAAATCAATATGTACAGTGTGCCTTAAACACAAATCAAATCAATATTTACAGTATGCCTTATACACAAATCAAATCAATATGTACAGTGTGCCTTATACACAAATCAAATCAATATGTACAGCGTGCCTTATACACAAATCAAATCAATATGTACAGTGTGCCTTATACACAAATCAAATCAATATGTACAGTGTGCCTTATACACAAATCAAATCAATATGTACAATGTGCCTTAAACACAAATCAAATCAATATGTACAGTGTGCCTTATACACAAATCAAATCAATATGTACAGTGTGCCTTATACACAAATCAAATCAATATGTACAGCGTGCCTTATACACAAATCAAATCAATATGTACAGTATGCCTTATACACAAATCAAATCAATATGTACAGTGTGCCTTATACACAAATCAAATCAATATGTACAGTCTGCCTTAAACACAAATCAAATCAATATGTACAGTCTGCCTTTAACACAAATCAAATCAATATGTACAGTGTGCCTTATACACAAATCAAATCAATATGTGCAGTGTGCCTTATACACAAATCAAATCAATATGTACAGTCTGCCTTAAACACAAATCAAATCAATATGTACAGCGTGCCTTATACACAAATCAAATCAATATGTACAGTATGCCTTATACACAAATCAAATCAATATGTACAGTGTGCCTTATACACAAATCAAATCAATATGTACAGTCTGCCTTATAAACAAATCAAATCAATATGTACAGCGTGCCTTATACACAAATCAAATCAATATGTACAGTGTGCCTTATACACAAATTAAATCAATATGTACAGTCTGCCTTATACACAAATCAAATCAATATGTACAGTGTGCCTTATACACAAATCAAATCAATATGTACAGTGTGCCTTATACACAAATCAAATCAATATGTACAGTCTGCCTTATAAACAAATCAAATCAATATGTACAGTGTGCCTTATACACAAATCAAATCAATATGTACAGTCTGCCTTATACACAAATCAAATCAATATGTACAGTATGCCTTATACACAAATCAAATCAATATGTACAGTATGCCTTATACACAAATCAAATCAATATGTACAGTATGCCTTATACACAAATCAAATCAATATGTACAGTGTGCCTTATACACAAATCAAATCAATATGTACAGTGTGCCTTATACACAAATCAAATCAATATGTACAGTA
Organism: Tegillarca granosa; assembly: GCA_029721355.1. Classification (NCBI taxonomy): domain Eukaryota; kingdom Metazoa; phylum Mollusca; class Bivalvia; order Arcoida; family Arcidae; genus Tegillarca; species Tegillarca granosa. The sequence continues at coordinate 327,491 of CM056600.1, read as the reverse complement.
TGCCTTATACACAAATCAAATCAATATGTACAGTGTGCCTTATACACAAATCAAATCAATATGTACAGTATGCCTTATACACAAATCAAATCAATATGTACAGTATGCCTAATACACAAATCAAATCAATATGTACAGTATGCCTTATACACAAATCAAATCAATATGTACAGTGTGCCTTATACACAAATCCAATCAATATGTACTGTGTACCTTGTACAGACAAACCTATATGTACAGTGTGTCTTGTACAAAAGATAAACCTATATGTGCGGTGTGTTTTGTACACAAGTAAACCTTTACGTACAATGTGTTTTGTACACAAGTAAAACCTTTACGTACAGTGTGTCTTGTACACAAGTCAAACCTTTATGTACAATGTGTCTTGTACACAAGTAAAACCTTTACGTACAATGTGTTTTGTACACAAGTAAAACCTTTACGTACAATGTGTCTTGTACACAAGTAAAACCTTTACGTACAATGTGTCTTGTACACAAGTCAAAACTTTATGTACAATGTGCCTTGTACACAAAACAAACCTATATGTACGGTGTGTTTGAACACAAGTAAAACCTTTATGTACAGCGTGCCTTGTACACAAGTAAAACCTTTACGTACAGTGTGTCTTGTACACAAGTAAAACCTTTACGTACAGTGTGTCTTCTACACAAGTAAAACCTTTACGTACAGTGTGTCTTCTACACAAGTAAAACCTTTACGTACAATGTGTGTCTTGTACACAAGTCAAACCTTTATGTACAATGTGTCTTGTACACAAGTCAAACCTTTATGTACAATGTGCCTTGTACACAAAACAAACCTATATGTACGGTGTGTCTGGTACAAAAGACAAACCTATATGTGCGGTGTGTTTTGTACACAAGTAAAACCTTTATGTACAGCGTGCCTTGTACACAAGTAAAACCTTTGCGTACAGTGTGTCTTGTACACAAGTAAAACCTTTACGTACAATGTGTGTCTTGTACACAAGTAAAACCTATATGTACAATGCGCCTTGTACACAAAACAAACCTATATGTACGGTGTGTCTTGTACATAAGACAAACCTATATGTGCAATGTGTTTTGTAAACAAGTCAAATCTATTTTATTGGCCTTGTACATAAGACAAATCTATATGTACAGTGTGCCTAATACACAAATCAAACATATACGTACAGTGTGCCTTGTATATCAGACAAACCTTTACGTAAAGTGTACCTTTTACATCAGACAGCGTTTTACGTAAAGTGTACCTTATACATCAGACAAACCTTTACGTCAAGTGTACGTTATACATCAAACAGACCTTTACGTTAAGTGTACCTTTTACATCAGACAAACAAACTTTTACGTAAAGTGTACCTTATACATCAGACAGCCCTTTACGTAAAGTGTAACTTATACATCAGACAGCCCTTTACGTAAAGTGTACCTTATACATCAGATAGATCTTTATGTAAAGTGTACCTTTTACATCAGACAAACAAACTTTTACGTAAAGTGTACCTTATACATCAGACAGCCCTTTACGTAAAGTGTACCTTATACATCAGAAAGCCCTTTACGTAAAGTGTACTTTATACATCAGACAGCCCTTTACGTAAAGTGTATCTTATACCTCAGACAGCCCTTTACGTAAAGTGCACCTTAAACATCAGACAGCCCTTTACATAAAGTGTACCTTATACAACAGACAAACCTTTATGTAAAGTGTACCTTAAACATCAGACAAACCTTTATGTAAAGTGTACCTTATACATCAGACAAACCTTTACGTAAAGTGTACCTTATACATTAGACAGCCCTTTACGTAAAGTGTACCTTATACAACAGACAGCCCATTACGTCGAGTGTACCTTATACATCAGACACACCTTTACGTTAAGTGTACCTTATACATCAGACAAACAAACCTTAACGTAAAGTGTACCTTATACATTAGACAACCCTTTACGTAAAGTGTACCTTATACATCAGACAGCCCTTTACGTAAAGTTTACATTATACATCAGACAAACCTTTATTTTAAGTGTACCTTATACCTCAGACAGCCCTTTACGTAAAGCGTACCTTAAACATCAGACAAACCTTTATGTAAAGTGTACCTTAAACATCAGACAGCCCTTTACGTAAAGTGTACCTTATACATCAGACAGTCCTTTACGTAAATTGTAACTTATACATCAGACATACCTTTTGAAAGTGTACCATATACATCAGAAAAACCTTTAGGTAAAGTTTACCTGATACATCAGACAGCCCTTTACGTAAAGTGTACTGTATACATCAGATAAACAAACCTTTACGTAAAGTGTTTCTTGTACATCAGACATACATTTACGTAAAGTGTACCTTATACATCAGACAGTTCTTTACGTAAAGTGTACCTTATACATCAGAAAAACCTTTATGTAAAGTGTACCTTAAACATCAGACAGCCCTTTACGTAAAGTGTACCTTATACATCAGACAAACCTTTACGTAAAGTGTACCTTATACAACAGGCAGCCCATTACGTCAAGTTAACCTTATAAATCAGACAAACCTTTACGTTAAGTGTACCTTATACATCAGACAAACAAACCTTAACGTAAAGTGTACCTTATACATCAGACAGCCCTTTACGTAAAGGTTAACTTATACATCAGACAAACAAACCTTTACGTAAAGTGTTACTTATACATCAGACAGCCCTTTACGTTAAGTGTACTTTATACATCAGACAAACCTTTACTTTAAGTGTAACTTATACCTCAGACAGCCCTTTACGTAAAGCGTGCATTATACATCAGATAAACTTTTATGTAAAGTGTACCTTAAACATTAGACAGCCCTTTACGTAAAGTGTACCTTATACATCAGACAGTCCTTTACGTAAAGTGTAACTTATACATCAGACATACCTTTTGAAAGTGTACCTTATACATCAGAAAAACCTTTACGTAAAGTGTACCTTATACATCAGACAGCCCTTTAAGTAAAGTGTACCTTATACCTCAGACAGCCCTTTACATAAAGTGTACCTTATACATCAGACAAACAAACCTTTACGTAAAGTGTAACTTATACATCAGACAAATCTTTACTTTAAGTGTAACTTATACCTCAGACAGCCCTTTACGTAAAGTGTACCTTATACATCAGACAAACAAACCTTAACGTTAAGTGTACATTATACATCAGACAAATCTTTACTTTAAGTGTAACTTATACCTCAGACAGCCCTTTACGTAAAGTGTACCTTATACATCAGATAGATCTTTATGTAAAGTGTACCTTTTACATCAGATAAACAAACCTTTACGTAAAGTATATCTTGTACATCAGACATACATTTACGTAAAGTGTACCTTATACATCAGACAGTCCTTTACGTAAAGTGTACCTTATACATTAGACATACATTAACGTAAAGTGTACCTTATACCTCAAACAGCCCTTTACGTAAAGTGTACCTTATACATCAGATAAACAAACCTTTACGTAAAGTGTTTCTTGTACATCAGACATACATTTACGTAAAGTGTACCTTATACATCAGACAGTCCTTTACGTAAAGTGTACCTTATACATCAGAAAAACCTTTATGTAAAGTGTACCTTAAACATCAGACAGCCCTTTACGTAAAGTGTACCTTATACATCAGACAAACCTTTACGTAAAGTGTACCTTATACAACAGGCAGCCCATTACGTCAAGTTAACCTTATAAATCAGACAAACCTTTACGTTAAGTGTACCTTATACATCAGACAAACAAACCTTAACGTAAAGTGTACCTTATACATCAGACAGCCCTTTACGTAAAGGTTTACTTATACATCAGACAAACAAACCTTTACGTAAAGTGTTACTTATACATCAGACAGCCCTTTACGTTAAGTGTACTTTATACATCAGACAAACCTTTACTTTATGTAGACCTTATACCTCAGACAGCCCTTTACGTAAAGCGTACATTATACATCAGATAAACTTTTATGTAAAGTGTACCTTAAACATCAGACAGCCCTTTACGTAAAGTGTACCTTATACATCAGACAGCCCTTTACGTAAAGTGTAACTTTTACATCAGACATACCTTTTGAAAGTGGACCTTATACATCAGAAAAACCTTTACGTAAAGTGTACCTTATACATCAGACAGCCCTTTAAGTAAAGTGTACCTTATACCTCAGACAGCCCTTTACATAAAGTGTACCTTATACATCAGACAAACAAACCTTTACGTAAAGTGTAACTTATACATCAGACAAATCTTTACTTTAAGTGTAACTTATACCTCTGACAGCCCTTTACGTAAAGTGTACCTTATACATCAGACAAACAAACCTTAACGTTAAGTGTACATTATACATCAGACAAATCTTTACTTTAAGTGTAACTTATACCTCAGACAGCCCTTTACGTAAAGTGTACCTTATACATCAGATAGATCTTTATGTAAAGTGTACCTTATACATCAGATAAACAAACCTTAACATAAAGTATATCTTGTACATCAGACATACATTTACGTAAAGTGTACCTTATACATCAGACAAACCTTTACGTTAAGTGTACCTTATACATTAGACATACATTTACGTAAAGTAAACCTTATACATCAGACAAACCTTTACGTTAAGTGTACCTTATACATCAGACAAACCTTTACGTTAAGTGTACCTTATACATTAGACATACATTTACGTAAAGTGTACCTTATACATCAGACAAACATTTACGTTAAGTGAACCTTATACATTAGACAAACCTTTACGTTAAGTGTACCTTATACATTAGACATACATTTACGTAAAGTGTACCTTATACATCAGACAAACCTTTACGTTAAGTGTACCTTATACATTAGACATACATTAACGTAAAGTGTACCTTATACATCAGACATACATTTACGTAAAGTGTACCTTATACATCAGACAAACCTTTACGTTAAGTGTACCTTATACATCAGACAGTCCTTTACGTAAAGTGTAACTTATACCTCAGACATACCTTTTGAAAGTGTACCTTATACATCAGAAAAACCTTTACTTTAAGTGTACCTTATACCTCAAACAGCCCTTTACGTAAAGTGTACCTTATACATCAAACAAACCTTTACGTAAAGTGTACCTTATACATCAGACAGCCCTTTACGTAAAGTGTACCTTATACCGCAGACAGCCCTTTACATAAAGTGTACCTTATACAGTCAAACCTTTATGTAAAGTGTACCTTAAACATCAGACAGCCCTTTACGTAAAATTTACCTTATACATCAGACAAACCTTAACGTAAAGTGTATCTTATACGTTAGACAAACGTTAACGTTAAGTGTACCTGATACATCAGACATACATTTACGTAAAGTGTACCTTATACATCAGACAAACAATAACGTAAAGTATACCTTATACATCAGACAGTCCTTTACGTAAAGTGTACCTTATACATCAGATAGATCTTTACGTAAAGTGTACCTTATACATCAGACAAACAAACCTTTACGTAAAGTGTACCTTAAACATCAGACAGCCCTTTACGTAAAGTGTACCTTAAACATCAGACAGCCCTTTACGTAAAGTGCACCTTATACATCAGACAGTCCTTTACGTAAAGTGTAACTTATACCTCAGACATACCTTTTGAAAGTGTACCTTATACATCAGAAAAACCTTTCCGTAAAGTGTACCTTATACATCAGACAGCTCTTTACGTAAAGTGTACCTTATACATCAGACATACATTTACGTAAAGTGTACCTTAAACATCAAACAAACCTTTACGCAAAGTGTACCTTATACATCAGACAAACCTTTACGTAAAGTGTAACTTATACATCAGACATACCTTTTGAAAGTGTACCTTATACATCAGAAAAACCTTTACGTAAAGTGTACCTTATACATCAGACATACCTTTACGTAAAGTGTACCTTAAACATCAAACAAACCTTTACGTAAAGTGTACCTTATACATTAGACAGACCTTTACGTAAAGTGTACCTTATACATCAGACAGTCCTTTACGTAAAGTGTACCTGAAACATCAGACGGCCCTTTACGTAAAGTGTAATTTATACCTGAGTCAGCCCTTTACGTAAATTGTACCTGAAACATCAGACAGCCCTTTACGTAAAGTGTACCTTATACATCAGACAGCCCTTTACGTAAAGTGTACTTATAGATAAGAAAAACCAATGTGATAATTGTATCTTGTACATCAGGCATGTACATCGGGCAAGCTATTGTGTCTGGTATATATTGTTTTTAAGAATATTTTATTTCATACAGTACTTCCTGTGTAGAACCTTTTATATCCGTGACAATATTTATCTTATGGTTTGGTGATGGAGTTCAATTATGCATGAATATAAAGAATATTAACGCAGATGACACAAACACATTACAGGTAAAACATTATGATAATTACAAAAAACATCCATTTGATATTTTATTCTTTGATCTTAAGTGAGCGGATATTCTTTCAAACTGTGCAGTGATATTGAGAAAATAACATATATAAATTCTTCAAATTTTATTTCAAGTTTTTTAAATTCATCTTTATATATTTGATGGGTATCAATCTATTTTTTAAATTTTAATACAGGGCGATATTTTGAGAACTAATGTAATCTAGATTGCATGAAATTGGCGCTCTATAAATTTTTACCACTAAAATGAATAAAAGTTAGTTTAATTTTCCACACTCTTAAATAAGTGATTTATTTTCCGCACCCCGAAAAAACATAATTTTTGATAATATCAAACAACATCTATTTTTCCTCAATTTTATAATATAGAAAAACAGAAAAATCATTCTTACAAGCAAAGAGAAGGTGTATCAGTATCGTAGTAATTAACGGTATTGTTATCGGTATCATGGTGTATCGTTATCATTTTAAGTATCATGGTAAAACAGTAACATTACCAGTATCATGGTATTTCGGTATCGTAATCAGTATCATGGTATATCAGTATCTTTACCAGTAATAAAGTATACTATATCAGTATCATTACCAATAATAAGGTACATCAATATCATTATCAGTATCATGGTATATTGGTATCATTATCAGTATCAGGGTACATCAGTATCATTATTAGTATCATAGTTTATCGGTATCATTATCAGTATCAGGGTATATTGGTATCATTATTATTATTATTATAGTATATCGGTATCATAATAAGTATCATGTTATATCAGTATAATTATTAGTACCATGGTATATCGATATCATTATTAGTATCATGGTATATCAGTATCATTAACAGTATATGGTAAATCAGTAACGGAGTTTAAAAGTAGCATCATCAGTATCAGGGTATTTTAGTATCGTTCCCAGTATCGTTGTATATCAGTGTATACGGGTAACATTGCCAGTATTAAGGTATGTCAATATCGTTACCAGAATCATCGTATATCAGTGTATACGGGTAACATCGCCAGTATGAAGGTATGCCAATATCGTTACCGGAATCACCGTATATCGGATATATTATATATTATACAGATATCACCACAAAACCTTAATCTACAAATGTCACTTCAAAACCGGAAGGTACAAATGTTATCTCTAAATTTCAAATATCGTCACAAAACCACAATATACAAATTTCGCCACAGAACCGCAATGTACAAATGTTGCCTTAAAACCACGATATACAAATATCGCGACAAAACAGCTAAGTACAAATATCGCCACAAAACCGAAATGTACAATTATCGCCACAAGACCCCAATGTACGTATTTTCACAAAACCGCAATGTACAAATATCGCCACAAAACCGCAATGTACAAAATATCGCCACAAAACCGCAAAGTACAATTATTGTCACAATAAGGCAATGTACATGTATTTCCACAAAACCGCAATGTACAAATATCGCCAAAAAAACCGCATTGTACAAATATCGCCAAAGAACCGCAATGTACAATTATCGTCACCAAACTGCAATGCACAAATATCGCCATAACGACGAAGTTTAGAATGATCACAGCAATGTACAAATGTAAATGCATCACATCCGTTTACAAACAAATTGTATTATATGTTAATTCGTTAACTTAAATTTTATTGAAATTTGCTTTTATAATTTACTATTTTCGAAGAATTAACCCCAGAAAACGTAATACGAGTATTTATGACTGCAAAGCGACATTGACATAGATTTGAGCTTAATTGATTTTGTAAATAATTCCATGATACAGATTCTCGTTTTAATTTAAAAATTGTATATATTATAGAAAAATGTCATTAGTTGTTAAAATATAAGTTTTTTTTATATGTATACAAAGGATTCACTAAATGTTGTAAAAACCAATAAAACATAATTTAAATAAAAGAAAGGCAATTTGTAAGTCTGGAATGTTGATGTTGTAATTTTTAAATTGTAAACATAATATGTGACTTTCTTCTCTGTAGATCTTGATATTGGTAATTAACAGCTCATTAAGAGATGATTTGGCTGTAAGAATGCGTAATCTGTTTGATCGCTCGCGGGGAATTTGTCCACGTTGTTATAATAAATCGATGAGTCATATATATAGAAAATCGGCTTTAATAAAAATAAGGACTGTTTTTAAAGTTATTTAGACTTTACTAAATAGTCTAAAATATTTGTTTCTTTTGAAAACCTTGAATGAGTATAATTAAACTGCACTTTAATATTTAAAAATGTTGTATACCGCTTTCCTGTTTGGCTAGGTTTTACCACTTGTTCTATGGCTGATATAGAAGGCAAAGACAGGAAAAGTTGAAGCTGAATAATTATAACGTATTTGATGATATCACGAATGTCCAATACTTGTATAATTGTGTAATCTAAAACTTCTAGAAAGTTTGGGAAGATTTTATAAGATAGAACATAATATCAAT